>VMDR010012351.1:0-26739 GCA_007922815.1 Macrotus californicus | reverse complement strand
CCCAGCATTCACCTTTCCCCACTTCTAAATCTCTGAATATTTTCCCACCTCTGGACTCTTGAAGCATCTTCTATTGTTCAGGATTGCTTGAATGTTAATAAGCATAGCTTTGAGATTATACCTGTGAGGTTTTTAGTATACTGAAATGCAATTCTCTTTTTATTACTGATGTGGATGTATAAAATGAATGAAGTGCATTGCAAACTGTCTTCATTGATACCTTAAATTTTAATTTTCACTCCATGTGCATTTCACCCTTCTATTTTAAAAACTTTAACCATAATTAAACCAGAAAACTTATTCATTTCTCTTTTACATACCTTACGTAGCCGCCGATTGACTTTCTGCATTCATCCTGTCAAAAAAGGACATTTCCCAGGTTTTGTGCCAGGCTTTGGGGTTGTAGTGATGACTGTAAAAGACATTGTCCCTGTTCTTGTGTAGCTTTAACTTTGACCTCTTGTCTTTCTTCAGTGCTAAAAATAACTAGAAAAAGGGAGAAAAAGAAATAAAAGAGAGAAAACCACTGCAGTTTTTTAGCCTTCAGACTTCTAACCAGAACAGTAGAATTTTTAGAGACATATTTCCGTTATTTTTCCCAGTTTTGTCATTTATTCCACAGTTAATCATCAAAAGTAGATAGCAATTTGTGGACTCGATGAGCCTTGTCGGACTCTCTGCCACATTTGGAACACATTTTCAAGACTGCAAACCTATGCAATTGCTTGACCAGGTCTGAGCTCCCCAGAGGGACTTAGCAGCCACCTTGATGAGTCTCTTCCCTTTGAGAAACTAGCTGTGTTGTTCCCCAAAGTATGAACCTTTAAGTTCTTCTTAACAGCCAGTCCATGACGGTCTAACTTCTTTGGGAGTTTCTAAGTTAATCGCTAAAAGAGGAAGCTCTGTTTTGCTTTCCCCACTTATCTTTCCTCAGTCTATGTCCTTCTGCTTATAACTCATTTCTGTTTTCCTTACCAGTTTGCATTCTTTCTGCCATTCCATATAACAGTCTGTCACCCTCTCCTATATGAGTAGTGTGGAATGTGTTCTTCATCTCCTTCATTCATCTTCTCCTTTAACAGGTTACGTAAACAGCAGACGCAGTTTAAGTCTTCAACATAAACTTTCAAGGTCCTGAAAATAGTTCCTTTGATATTATGATGTTGGTGCTCATATTAACTAACTCCCCCCTCCCTTCCACTCACCCAGGAACTCTATCTGTACAACTTGCAAATAGAAATGAAAAGAATCAATTTGTTGATCATGGCGATGATAAAGCTGAGAGATACAAGTAGGGACTGGGCACTGGTATATGTAGGAGTTAATAAAGGAAGTTAGAAGGAGGTTTAGGGAAAGGCCAGTTGAATCTGATCTGCTTAAAAGGCCAAGGGGAGTCTTACTCTGGTCAGTGCCCTGGAATGACCAAGCCTAAGAAATCTCACACGAATAAATTCACTCTGGAATCTGAGGTAGGGCCAGAACCAGAAGGATTATCACATTTCCTTCCTGTAGTCGAACTATGCTCATCAATTTAACACTTTTTAATGTAACATCTACCATGTGCCAGACACTGTGCTGGATTCTGAGGCTCTAGGAGACAAAAGAAACAGCTGGCCCAAGGTACTAGGAATCTGAGAATACTGGATAAGAAGGGCTATGATAAAGGAAGTGCAGAATGCTATTCAAACATAGAGAAAGCTGAGCAAATCTAGATTAGGTGGGTTGGAGAAGGACTTCTAGGAAGACAATGACTTCTAACCTAAAATCTGAAGGTGCAAATGTCATTAGCTAGTCAGACACAAGGTGGGGATGGGTGAGAGTGGTGGTCCTGGCTGAGGGAAAAAGGGAATATAGAGGCCATATACCATCAAGATATGTTAAATTTGGACCTCTATTTTATTATAAATAAATTGAAACCAAGATCCACTTAAAGTCTGCTGTCTCTACCCAGCTACATAGCGGAATTATGTTACCCTATGATCTAGAATACTCTACATTCAATAGTCAAGGCTCTGTTCTCCCTGGATAGTGCTTGGCTGGGCACTGCTAATATTGGCCTTGATGACTTCCTTGTTTGTTTCTTTTCATAATTGACCAACTTTCCCTCTTTCTCCATCCCTGATCTCAAGGTTGACACAATCACAAAGTTATAATACATTCAAATAGGTTACCTTAAAGTTTTTTGGCCTGGAAGCCAACCTGCCTCCATTAAGGGTCTCTACATATGTGTGTACTGACCAGGTAGTTCTTATTTTACAATTTGACTCTCAGGCAATCTATTTTTCTGTTGTTAGGAGTCACCTTATTGTAGTTTTCCACATTCTTGTACTTCTAAATTACTGTTTATTTTTTAGTAGACAGAGAAGAACACAAGTTTAATTTGGAATCAGGTAGATCATCTCTACAAAGGACCACTGTCCAACAATGGATATTGCCCACCACTGATAATATTCAAGCATTGTTTTTTATAATCTGTAAAAATGGTACAAATGTGATTCCAGCAGATGATGGGGAGTGGTCTAAAGATCATTTAAATCTTAGATTCTTATTCAAAACCGGCAGGGAAATCATCAGAAGATAAATGTAAGAGTTGATATAGTCCAATGGCACACAGTCTCTGCAAAAAAGATAAAAATGTTAAGAACAAAAGCTCTTAAAGGGTATTGTTCTCACGTATGGAAGGTGGGAAACATACCTTTATGAAAGTCTTGGCTCACTGAAGAAAAATCAGGTCATGCTATACTTTTAAAACTCTAAGGTGACCTTTCTGGCCTGTCAAAATTAGTGGAAAAAATTTTAATGATACTCAGTTCTATTGACATTTTATGTGCTGAACTTTCTTGGAGAAATCAGGGGACAATATGCCATTATAAAGTTTCAGTTCTACTTCTTCTGTTAATGTCATAACTTTTGATCAGCACTGTTTTTTTTTTAAAGGAATAGAATGCTTTAGAAAATGTCATCCTTGAGATTTTTGGTCAGTGTTTTCAGGGTTGATCATTTTTGTTTGTCATCAAATGGCTCTCTATCATTTATGTTAGTATATATCAAAGTAATTGACCAAGAAATTTCATTGACTTATAATGTTGATTTTTCATACACAAGAATCTAGAGCTCTTTGCCATAATGTGTTTTAGTTGAAAGCTCTTCCTAAGCTTTCATTTTCAGTTCCTGAGAACTAACTTGCTCCTTAAGGGTTACCTGACCTTTGACCTCTCCACATGAGGGAAATGAAGAGTGACTTGTCTGTGGGTAACCACAAAATGGTCTTTTGGTTATGAACTCATCCAGAGTTGACTGCCCGGTGTTTGCGTAATAGTTACATGGGGCCTTGAACGCTGTGGGTGTATTAAGAGGTATCTGGGAAATGTAATGTACTTTAAATTACCAAGAAGTAATTTGATCTGAATAAGGCAACTCCAAAGAGAGCTCATTATGTTTCCCCAAAATGCAATTGCAAACTGTAATTGGATTTCTTTTTAAGATGAACAGCAAACCCAGGGAAATAGAGCATTTATCATTTTTGTCAATCCTTTTCTAGAACTTGAGCACTAGGGGCAACCGTACCCAGCATCACCCCCTTGGGGATAGACAGTGTTCTGTAACTTAGGGTAGGCAGATATTGCTGTTGCTTGTCTCCTGTACACATAGCCATTAATGGGTTTTGAGCAGAGGAGGCGTTATTCAGTCAACATTTTTAGAGGGTTCATCTGAAAACAGTGTTTAAAGAAGACTGGGGATCAGAAAAGAAATTAGAGAAAGATAGAATATGAGACCATTGTCCCAGCCCAAACCCATAATGTTGGGGGTTTGGACCTGGGTAGTGGTGGTGGTATTGCAATGGGAGATGTGGGTATGAGTAATAATTCTGTGTGACGGCAGCCATGGCACGTAATAACTAGTTTCACATTGGAGAGAGTGTGTAATGGAAATAACCCTGGTCTAAGCATTGGGAAATGAGAGGTTTTCGTGGCAAGGTTCAGACTTCATTTCCTATTATATAAAATAAAGAAGTTGAACTAGAATGATCTCCGGTTCCTTTCCAGGCCTAACATTTGAAGGCAGGAAGATCTTAAGGCATTACAAGTATGCCCTTCATTCCCTGCAGAGAGGCCTAACATCAGGAAAGAGTAAATGGTGAAGTTGCTTTCGGTATCTCTGTGACTTCTCACTGCCACACCGGAACCCCAAATAGGTCTCCAGCTAACCTAGGCCCTGAGCTTTACAAGCACATAAACCTTTCTGATCCCTCTCCAGAGTCAGAGCTCATCTGTCTTTAGATGTGTTTATGTACTTATGTTGGTGGATTGCATCCCCTAAACTGATTTGTAGCCTATAATGTCTAGAGCAGTTTTTTCCTCAGAGATGATACTATCTTAGCTATGTATAATCTGCCCAATTTTCAGAAATATTTGGTTTAGACTTCTCAGGAACTCTGTGAGGCATGTATACATCGAGGGTGTCAGTGGGTCTTATTTTACAGATGAAGCAACTGTGACTCAAGACAGGTAGGTTGTACAAGATCACAGGCAAAAACAGAATGGAATGCAGGCTCCAGGCCCATTGGATTTTCCACTCTATTAGCATATTTGTGGAAATTTTTAAGTCCCTGGGCAAGAAGTTTTCTGGTGCCAGGGACATGTGAAAGCATTCGAAGATCACCGTTTGGTCTGTTTTTCTGCTTGCAAATATAGTCCCTGCAACCATCTCATTTTTAGTAGTTCTGATAATATTATACCTAGTAATCTATAGCAATAATGACTGTAATCACACTTCCCCCCGACCATCCCAAGGAACGTTTAGTATATTAATGTTGTTAATTAATCTTCATGACATCCTAGCAAGTGAAGCAGATTGCGAGGAGGATGTCCCACTTGGCTGACTGGGAAGCTGAGGTAGAAAGCAAGGTCACAGAGCTGCCTCAAGGTGAGAATGAATCAGCTGGGTGGGGAGCCAAGAATAGCCTTTTCACAGCGGAAGCTTAAGTCTCTTGGCAAGGGGCTCACGCTATTCTCCTTAACCAGAAAAAAAAATTGCCACCTTAAAGCCAAGCTTTTCTTTGCTTAGTTATTTATCAGTGCTTTTTTTTTTTCCAATTCTGATTCATTTTATTTATTTTTTTCTTTATCTGTGGAGAATTCCCCCTTTATTTATCTATTTTTAAAATTTTATTGTATTTTTTCCATTACCATTTAGTCCGATTATAACCCCTACCTCCCTGCAATCACTATACTCTTGTCCATGAGTTCTTTTATTTGTCCTTAATCCCCCCACTCTCTAACCTCCCCTCTGCCCTGCCTTAGCTGTCATCCTGCTCTCTATCTGTGTGTCTGTCTCAATTTTGCTTGTTAGTACAGTTTGTTCATTAGATTCCACATATGAGTGAGATCCTATGGTATTTGTCTTTCCCTGACTGGCTTAGTTCACTTAGCATAGTGTTCTCCAGGTCCATCCATCATGTTGCAAAAGGTAAAACTTTCTTCTTTTTTAACAGCTGAGTAGTACTCCATTGTATAAATGTCCTACAGTTGTTGTAGCCACTCATCTACTGGTGGACACTTGGGCTGCTTCCATATCTTGGTGATTGTAAATAACACTGCAATGAACACAGGGATGCTTACATTCTTTCGAGTTAGTGTTTTGGGTTCCTTCGGATATATTCCCAGAAGTGGGATCTCTGGGTCAAAAGGCAGATCCTTTGAGAATGCAGACTGGGGCAGACACTGAGGAAAACAGTACCAGTGTTTTGTAATTCACAATTTCTGTTCTTTGGGGTTCCCACCCTTCAGCAACTGAAGTGATACAGCCTGTGTTTCTTCTGGCAAAATATGCCTAGTTGTTCTGTGATGACAGTCTCTGTCACCCCTGCAATGTCACCTCCCACTCACGTCTCTGAGACTTGAGCTCTCCAGATTTTCATGGAATCACAGATATTTGCTCCATTGGTCTTCTCTCTTCTTATTCAGGGACTTGCTTCACAGCATACATTTCCCCATTGGGAGGAGAGTGTTGGTCTCCACTGTTGTGTCCAACGTTTTATTTTCATCAGAGAGAAGACTGAGTGTGTTAGAAATGATGACTGTGTTCCTGACCACGGGCTCGGTCCAAGCTCTCTGTGGTTTCTGTGGTTTCTGCAGCACTGCGGATCCGCCCCACATAGTGATGACTGATTGCCCTGTGGCCAAGCGAGGAGCGTGTAGGTTCTCTGGGGTAGGGAGTCCGGTTACACTGGGGGAAAGGGAATGGGATTCCTGTAGGCTGACAGGGAGACCATACTTATCTGTGGGAAAAGGGATGGTTATGTCACTCTGTTGTTGGGAAATGTGGTTGCCTTTAACCTTGAGCCCAACCAAAGAATCCTGTTATAATTTACTTTGACACTGTATTTAAAACCTTCACAATAATTAACTATCTTCCAAACATCTCCAGGAAGTGGGTTATCAAAATAATGTTACTCTGATGGTCAAAGTATTTTTAAAAGCTTAAGCCACTTAGATCAGCAAAGAGGAAAAAGCGCCCCCCCCCAAAAAAAAATCCACACTGAAACATTTCCAAAAATATTTGCTGGCCTTCTTTCAAAATCATCGTTTGTGATGCCTTCTTAAAAGCTTCATGAGATCCAGACAAGTAGTATATGGGAAAGAGCCCAAGTAATCTTTTTACAAAGTATTTGCTCACCACTTATCTTCTGTTACTTGAGACAAAATGTTAGAGGAGAAGATTAAAACACTGGCGGAATTCTAGCAGTCTCCAGTGCAGGGATGGTAAATAAATGCTATTCATGTTGCCACCTGCCATTACCAAGTTCACAGCAGACATCACAAATGGATCATACCACTCTTTCCTGCTGAGCCTGGTCTCAATTCACAGCCTTTCTCATCATGGCACTAGACATTGCCACAATCAAATTATAGGACTTGGTTCTCCAGTTGAAAACCGTTTATTATTCTGTTTTAGAGCGAGCTGATTCGCCCTGCTTTCCTCCAGAACTGCGATTTTCAATCAGTGTGCCACAACAATTTTAAAAACATGTAATACCTGACTATTTAGTCAGGGGCACTGACCTCTTTACCCTAAGATTGTAAAATTAAAAAATGACAATAGCCAACACCACAATAGCCATCTGGTGTGAATGAATCAAAATTATACCTTTTTTTTTGTCAAATCAGCAAGAAATATAATACTTTTTGGTGCGCTGCAGAATTTTAATAATTAATTCATGTGTGCCATGAGATGAAAATGGTTGAAAATTGCTGCTCCAGAATAAAACCAGAGGTACAGAGAAATAGTGTAGGTGGTAGGCAGGGTGGGTTGTTATTAATATAATTCAGGTATTTTTCAAGCAATTTAAACTAATCCAAAGTCTGGGGCTGTGACAGAATTTTCTCCAAATTTAGGACACTTAAAATCTTGCATCATTGATGAAAGAAATGTAATTTAAAACACCAATATTTTATCTTCGGAGTTACAAGTTTAATAATATAAAGTATTTGAGGAAGGATTGTGGAATACTGTAGTCTCATTCACCTTGGGAAGTATAAACTGGTCCCATAGTTTTTGGAGGGCAATTTAGGAGTCTCCAAAACGAATGCACACATGATTTGTCCCAGTAATTCCATATCTACAGATATGTTTCTGCAACTATTTAAAGATCTACAAAGTAAACTAAAGTAAAATAAAAGGTAAAATAAAGGACAAATGTGTACATATCTCAGTAGAATAGTATGCAGACATTCAGATGAATGGAGTAGGTACAAATGTGGTACGTGGCATTGTTTCCTTACCATTATTTAATTCCTCCACATGCTACCTATGCTTCATTGCTCCATTGCCTTCCTGGTTGGCTACGCGGCATGCCTTGTCCATGGAGTGTGAATGGCTTTGTTTGCCACATCCTGAAATGTGATCTCCTAGCTTGGCTGGGGCTCCTTAGCTCCACCTCTCTATTACATGGGTGTAATGTCATCTAGTAGCTACTTTATCAGCTTGGATTCCAAACTGAGAAAATGAGTTGAGTAGAGCTTATTGGGGCGGAGCCAGATGAACTGAGCTTAGTCAAGCCAAGCCCACAAAACCACAGCTGATCTTCAACATTTATGTAACATAAGCAATAAAGAAATATCTGTTGCAAGCCACCAAAATTTTGAGGTTGTTTGTTACATAGCATTACTGCAGCAAAACCTGACTGATATATCTAATTTAGAAAAAAATCAGGAATATGCATAGTGAAAAGAGCAAATTACATACCAACATCATCATTATGATTGACATTTTAAAAATCCATCCATTCATTTATGAGGCAAAGGCGAGGGCTATTTATGAGAAAGGGAAAGGGAACAATTCTATCAGTAGAAGGAAGGCGTTGCTACAGGTGCAGATAAGCTCTCATAGTAATGATAATTCTAAAGAAGGTTTTTAACTTTCTGTCCGGTAGTCATAATATTTGCTGTCTTCTTATCTTTTCAAACAATTGCTTGAGGCACAATACTGCTTTAGGCCCAGTCCAACAATTGTTTCACTCTCTTTCAGTATTCCAAAGGTTGGAGGAGTAAGACACGTAAGGCAGTTTCTCTGGGGTGGCAACTATGACTCCATTTTAAAGTGGTTCCATTTATATTGTTTGTCCTATCTATCTGTCTATCTTTCTATCTGTCTGTTTCTTTCCATCCATCCGTCCATCCATCCATCCATCCATGGACAAAAAAGGAGCCACATATTAAACCTCACAAGCTAAGGGGAGGCCACATAGAAGGCCTTACAAACTCAGCAACCAAGAGTAACCACTATGATGGCCTGAATATAAAAATTCCTAACAAAATGTGGATTATGGTGGTAGTCATGTCCTAGAACTATAACTTCCTTGACAAAAGTCATCTTTTACCTTAAGTGATCCTGTTGTCTTTCTGTATCTAAGATAACATTCCCTGGGAATATCAGGGTGATCACCTTTCCCAGACCCTCAGGGCACACCTACTGCACCAAAGCAGGAGACCACATGACCCCTCATTGTATCTTGTTCTCCTGTCATCTCCATGTGCTGTAAATGTTTACTGTCCTGTACACACCAATGTAAATAAAGTATGTGTCTCTCATTTTACCTTTCATCCAGTCTTAGAGATTCCATCCCCCCTTTGCTTTCTCCTACCCCTTTTAATCTACCACCAATGGATTTCATGTAACCCACTTTCCCTTATGTCTTCTTCTTTGATTCTAATGTATAAAATAAGTTGCAAAACTGCCATTCACCAAAAAATTGTCTCAATCTGTTCAGACTTTGCTTCCCAACGTTTGTTGTCAGTTCAGCTCAAATAACCTAATAAAATTTTTCCACAGGTTTGGATGTTTATCCCATCACCACATCCACTTATCTTTGTGAATGTGTGTACAGAACATTTTTGAAAAGTTACATAGAGAACTATGGTAACCATGCAGAAACTCCATTTCTTTAACATGACTCTTTCTCCTTTCTTTTGGTTCACTCACTTCCTTAATCATTAAGCACTTAGGACACCAGATTCTGGTCAGCATCAAACTGTCTTAAGAAAAAAGTCTCAGGTCTGTTGACTAAAGTTGTGTTTGAGCCCCAAGCCCATGACAGAAGAAGGACTTTCCAAACCACACCCTCATGAAACCAGAAAGAACAATGCCTTGGCTGACATCAGGACCTGACACAATGATCCTACCCAGGCCCCAACTGGTCAGTAGAGCCCACAGCCCCAACTCCTTTTGCCACCATGATTAATGATTTTTCCCCTATGTAACCCATCTTCTGGAAGCCATCAAGGACCCAGGTCTTTTAGCATTGTGACTCCAGGCTAGGTGCCATTCCCTCAATTAATAAACTTCTACTTTTTTGCTACAAACTCCTGTTCCCTTTTGATTGGGCTTTGATGTGAGCAGGTAAACAAAATCCTTTAATCCGGTAACACTCTCAATACTAGACAGAGTGATTGAGGGCAGGAAGGATAGAAGGAAGAGGAATTTGTAATTAATTTATATTTTTTGACTATTTGAAATTTTTACCAAAGTGGGTTATTTTAATATTGAAAATATTAGTAAAGTTTTCATTTTTAGTATCTGCAATTTTAGGTATTTGTTCTACTTTTGATTATTGATTTTATTGTCATTATGCCTTTAAAGTGCTGTAAGTTCTGGTGGGGAAAAACAATCCACAAGAAATACCATCCCCCATAAATAAAACACAAAGGAGTTCTGCATCCTTTCTGTAGAGACATAACTTGAGACATAGCTTGCAACCTAGACTCAGAGATTTGTCCCAGAATCTGAGAAGGCAGGAGAAGAGCAGGAGGAGATGGCAGTGATGAGTTGCCGCCTGGGTTTGTGTTCCTGAGTCACCAGGACAAAGACAAATATTGAAAAGTTTGAAAGTGGAGTGACAAAGCTTACTTTTGCTCTCTCTCTGAATTGACTTTTTCCCCTGTGAAAAGCAAGGAATCGTATTCATAGCATGTTTAATATTATTCTCTAACTTAAAAATTATGGAAAATGCTGACCTCAGGCAAAACTGAGTAGGCCTTTCATTATTCTATCCCAGGCCAACAAAACCAGTCTTTCCTTTATCCCATTCCTTTGTGATTCATTTGCTGGGAAAACAAAGATCTCTTGTCCCTTGAGTTCATGGACTGTCCCTCCCTCACCTCTGCCTTTTACCTCATTAATTTCTGGTCACCTTCATGACTTAGTTTCACCTCATCCAGACACGTACTCTGTCCCCCTAGGCCAAGTATTTGCTTCCTATGTGTTCCAATATTATCATGTATACCACGAGGTCTGTCCAGAAGTATCCAGCCATGCAATATGAAAAACAGACATTTATTGAAGAAGATACAAGATACTAGAAACGTTGTACATAGGACAATGACATCTCAGTCTCCTTCAAAGTAGGCACCTTGGGACCTCACACAGTTCTCCCAATTGCCATCAGCTGCCCTGTTGCGTTTTCCTGAATCTCATCCATGGTCTGAAATCTCTTCCCTTTCAAAGGTGATTTTAGTTCTGGGAAAAGCCAGAAGTCACAGGGCACCAAATCTGGGCTGGGGTGGGGGCGGTGAAGGGGCTTAGTCACCTGGGTGACTTGATGTTTTGCCAAAAAACTCTGCCCAAAATGTGATGTGTGAGCAGTGTGCTATGGCGATGAAGCTGCCAACCACTAGTTGCCCACAACTGTGGCCTTCTGTATGACCAAATAGTTTCCATGGAGGGATGTTCAAGCTTAACTCAAAATCTGATGCAGATTCATTGCTCCACTAGCTTAGTCATTTTTAATGCAATGGCCACATAGTACACATGCTCACTCAGCGGCATATACTGTTCCCACTGAGTAGCACAGTGAAGTCATCATTGTTCACACACGCGCATTCCAGTCCACTCTCCTTGGCTACCAGTTTACAGCCATGTCACACAAACTGTTCTCGTTGCATTAACAATGGCTGTACTTTTCCTAGGCAGACTTTGTTATATAACAGAAATGGGGAACTGTCATGTTCTTTGGTTAATACCCACTTATTTGTCTTTCTCACCTATTAAGCTATTTGAGGTCAGCCACTATTGCTTATTTATCATCATATCCTTAGTAGCTCATCCTGGAATGTAATAGGTGCTCAATAAATATTTGTTGAGTGGAGGGGAAAAGTGTACTGATTTGATAAAGTAATCTGCACTCAGATGTAACTATCTTGACTTTTAGGAAGTTTTGCCTTTTAATAGAAAAGGGCAGGAATTTTAGCTTCTTACATTAACAGGCTGGTGAGAGATCTATTTTTTTTTCAGAGACTTCTAATCCACAGGGTGACCAGATGTCTTGATCTGGCTGTAATTGAGGGGTTTCCAGGGATGTGGGACTTTCAGAGCTAATATGGGGATAATCCTGGCAAATTGAGATGGCTAGCCACTCTACTTTTAGATCAATCACATAAGAACTACCACTGCTTCTTGACACACATCAAGGCAAACTGCACCATCCTCTTCTCATAGAGATCAGAAAGGATACCACAATTAATATGTTACTGCCAATATTTCTTTCTCCTGTCTCTCAGGAGATCATTGAGTTTTCATTTATAGCTCACGTGTTTTCTCAATGGACACATAAAAGATATTGATTAAAATCTTCTATCTCCTCCTGCTATGTCCACAAAAGGTTGTCAGTCAACCTGAGGAATTTATGGGATTAAGTACTTAGAGGGCAAGGACAATGGCTGTTTTTATAGTGACAGGAATAGGGCTGAGCCAATGCTGCTTTCTTAATCAGAGCCTTCTCATGTCAATAGCGGGGAGAGAGAAGGGCTTCAAGTTTGTTAGGCACACCCTGAATTACCAAAAGTTATCAGCCTGGCTGAGAGTCAAGGACCCTTATGCAAACATACCTCATGCAGCCCTCCAAGTAATGTTTATATGTGAGAGCTAAACAGACAAGCTCTTCTCTTTGTCAGGTCTGCAGGTTTCTGTGAGAAAAGTCAAATTGCCTTGCCCCAAAGGAGAGAGAGTTGGCTAAAGCCAGCTGGTGGGCACAGCTGTGAAATGCAGGGGTTTCCAAATCCAGACCCTATCAGGAAAATCAGCTCTCTGGCTAGCAGCTGTGCTCCAGCTGTGATGGAACACAAAGTACTCTCCCAGAAGACAGCTGAGACCCAACTGGTCCCTGCTGGCAACTGCTCTGTCTTCTCCAGAACACTGAAGTTTTCACCAGATGTATCACATTACACCAAGGAGGGATGTTTTCCAAAATGTGGTTTGATGAAGCTCTGACCTTCCCAGAGTCTTTCTCTCTTCTCTGTGCTTTCCTCTAGAACTTGTGCCTGGGCTGATTGGAGGTCTGGGCAAGAAGGGATAGAAAGAAAACATTATTTTAAGAAAGAGCAGTTCTTTGACCATCTATTCAGTCAGCAAATATTTATTGAGCATCTACTCTGAGTTGCATGTTCTCTGTGGCCCTGGGCACACATTAAGCTTTATCTGTGTCTTCTCTTAATTCTCACCACTGGGTGAGGCTCTTAGAGCATCCTTGAGAAGTACACTGGATGGTATCTTTCTAGGTAGAAGCACATTTTACAAAAGGGATGCATTTTAAACATTAAATAAAAAGAAAACACGTTGGTAATAATTAAAACTGTGATAATAAGTTGTTAGAAGAACCATCATAAATGTAAGACAGGGAAACACAGAGAGAGAAAGACGAAGGGAAGGACATCAAGGATTGACTGTATAGCCCATCCCTTCCTCCTTTCCCTACCTTCACCTTAGATGTTATTACCTGGATAAGGCTCTTAGTTCAGTGATGCTTATGATGCCCACCTTTGCTGCGTTCTCCTGTGGCTCTGAGTAGAGGTAATTCCTTAGAATGGGAGTGATAACCATGAGGATGACATGTCCATAGTTGTCCCCACAGAAAGAGAAGAAGGAGTATCTCCTAGCTACCATTGCTGAGCCACAATGCACCCTAAAACTTAGTGGCATAAGACAACCATTTTAATTTGCTCACAGATTCTATATGTCAGGAATTAGGACAGGGCAAAGCAGGGATGGCTTGTCTCTGCTCCATTCCATCTGGTACCTCAGTTGGGAAGAGCTGAAGACTGTGACGAATGTGATAGATGGAGGCTGGCATCATCTGGAGGTATCTTTACTTACGCATAGTCTCTCTACGTGGACTGATTTGGGCTTCCTCACAACATGGGGCTGGTTTCCAAGAGTGAGTGTTACCAAGACAACAGTAAGTCATGGCATTTTCAGTATATCCTGAGAGGTCAGTTCTGTCCTACCTCGTTGGTTGAGGAAATAAAGAAGTTCTATTCAGGTTCAAAGTGGAGGAAACGTAGCTCTATCGGGTGCTGGGTGAATGTTAAAGTAGCATTGTAAAAATGAAGGTGTCGGATGGTAGGTATTGTGGTGGTAGAAAGGTAGCCAGTATTGTGGTTGTGTGTGGCAAATACTATATGCTGCATCTTCTTAAGTTAAAAGTTTGATGAAAGGTTAAAATTTAGGCAAGATTTGGGGTTCTAGATTTTTTTCTTTGGGAATTCTTCTGACTTTCTGAACGTGCTCTGCTGATTAATACTCCATCCCTCTGCCCTGCATTTGACTCTGCCATAAATGTCCATTCCTGCCTTCTTTGTTAGATATAGTTTGATTTAATGTTCCATATGTAATTCTATTGGTACCTTATTTGTAAAATCTGCTCTGATGAACCCAGATAGAACTAATCACACATTTTCTGAGCTCCAAAATAGTAGCTGATATGTAATGAGCACATTTCTACCTACTGTAGTCTCAGGTAGTTGGCATGTTTTAAATAATTTCTTCTTCCCAGCAAGCCTACACAGTAGAGAATATTATTATAGTTTTTTATTTTACACATGAAGAAACTGAAGCACAGAAGCATCAAATCACTTGGCTAAGGGCATATGGCTTAAAAGTGGCGGGGGTGGGGCAGGATTTAAGGTAGAGTCAGGCAGCATGCCACACCTACTGTGGGGGACTTCAGAATGATGTTCATAGGAAATATTTACTAGATTATTTACCCAAAGAGTAGAGGTAGAGGTAGGACCAAATTCCTAAAACATTGGTCCACTCAATACTTTCAGCAACCTTAGTCACCAACTGCCCCTCAAGGTGTCGAATGAATAAGAAATCAGTTAAGGTCTGACAGTGAAGTACTAACACAAAAAATTTTCCAGCGATGCAAATCTATTTTTAGAAGAGGAGCATAAGAGAAGCCTGGGCATGCACAATTTTAAAATTATTCTTTCATAAATAGTTGTGTGAAGTCTGGGAAGGGTTAAGGATGCGACCATCTCTTCTCCCCCTGGAAGAAACGCAGAATTTTAAATAGCTCCTCTTTCCCAGCTTGGCAGTGTTCTGACTGTGGAGGATGCCTCTAATTGCTCAGAAGCACAACCTTCTCTCCTTGAGAGTGCTGGCAGATGATGCACGCATTTTACTTTTCTTTGCAGCTTTCCCGGCCCTCCCTACCATCCTCCCAGCCAACTTATGTCTGTGGAGTTGCTGCTAAGCATGGGTGTGCGTCTGACCTCTGATTTGAGACACTCTTTTTTGAAGAGTTTCTAAAGTGAATGGGCAGGGGATGTTCCTATGTCACTGGGCTGTTCTTAAGGATAAGTAATGCTAACTATTGTCTAGTTACATGGGTAGTTAGCATCAAATATACAAATGGCTGGTTAGTTTGTAAAAAGTCAATATTCAAGACGTCAGGAATTGAAGATGCTCCTGACAGGAAAAACTCAAACTTCTCAGAGGCAGAGATGTCATCCTGGATTTTTAGTCCCTGTAAGAGGCTTTCCACCACCTGTGTGGTCTCAAGTTTCTGTTGCAAACACTACTACTACTACTGCCACTGACCTGCAGTCCCCCTCCAAAGTTTTCAGTGAGGTTATAGGAAGCCACAAATTACTTCCAGCTGTGGAAATTCAACAATCACTCTCTGTCAGAGTCTACAAAGTTATCCAGTACTCAAGAGGCAGGTTCAAATGCTTCCCTGACTCCATGTTGGAGGAGGTCATCGAGAGGACATTACCACAGGCTGACCCTGACCTGAGATCTGGACCCACACAGTCAGAAGCTCCTCACCCTCTCCCCGTCTTTGGAATGTGTGTTCTGGGCACCCTTCCCACACTGGGGGCTGTTTCAAGGATGACTCCCCGAGAGAGTAAGGTGTTGCCAAAACGATCTTGACTGAATTGGTGACTGAACCCCATGAAGACCTCAGCGTGAACTTTTTAGAATCTAGCAGGTGAGTATGACGATCTGCTTTTCTTGTGACAGCCCAAGGCAAGCCAGATATGTAAGTTCCTTTGGTAATTAAACCTGCCATTTACTAATCTGGAGTGGTCTGCCTCTTTCTTTGGTCTCTCCTTGTCCTTTATGTAGAGGGCAAGTTTACAAACCAACTCCATGTGGCCAATTCCCTCTCCTTTTTCCTAAGGCCGAGGTCCCCAGGAGGGTAATCATCTGAATGCCACATCATTGCCCTGCAATTCATCTTTGTATAGCCCTACTTTCTATTAGTTGTCTCTGATTGAACGGCAGAAGTTTATAGAAATACTGCTTGGAAGCAGTTCTGGGGTGTTGAGACTGAATATGTCAGAACTTAAGATTTACCAAATTTTCAAAGTTTTCCCCGAGGGGACTGTTAGCCTTCAAAAGTGATTTCTGTAGGCCAGCATTTTCTTTTTGATGAGTTTCAGTCCAACGCGACTGCCTCATGGCCATTTTTGTACCCTCCCTTCCTGATTCTTCATGAAATGATTGATTAGAAATGTGTTCTTAGAGCTAAAAATCATCAACATACTTTGTCTACTCTTTTAATTTTTTTTCTATTCTTTTGACTCTCAAGTAGAATTTAGGATAAGTCCTATTGGCTCTGCCCGTGGCTACTTCATGATTGACTCAATCCAAAGGGCCTGTTTTACAGAAGGGACACATGGCAAGAAATGTAAATTGCTGTGCTCCGTGGTGGAGCCATCAAGCATCCTTTGCTAACATTTTCATTTTCCATTAAATGGGCGATTGCTGCTCCAAGTCAGTGGTTCCACTACAGAATTTGTAGCACAATAAACAAAGCGTAAAGTGTGTGTAATGAGGACTGCCTCTAATTTTCCTTAATTGCCCAGTGAATTACAGCCAGCCTGACCCTGACACCGACATTACTTCCTCAATACATATCCTTGATGTGCAGCAAAGTTTTCTTCCGTGACAGGTTTATTTCTTTGTTGAAGAACTATTTAAGAGGTATTTCATTGTATGTTGCAAAGATGTAATTGGGCTCTGGCTGGTTTGTTCATTTAATAGGTGTGGTAATAATTATATGTCACTTTTTAGTATACAGGCTCCTTATTCCTTTCCAGACTGATTGCTTTATCTAGGAGGCATCGAATGGAGTTGCTCCAAAAATAATATCTGTGGGAAGATGAACTTCTGATTTATTTCTCTCTGTAAGCTCAGGGTTGTGGTGTGTTCAGAGAAGGAAAGATAGCAGCTTCCTATCAAGTAAGGCTAAAAAATAGAAAAGGAAGGTAGTGAAGTCTATGCATAGGGTTATTTTCACTTGATATTTAAACTACTCTTTTTCTTGCATGGCAGGGAAAACCTCTAGAGATTTTGTGTCCAGCTGACTACTGGACACAAAAGAGGTGAGGTACATTTGGATTAAGTTCCAAGAAAAGTATTCTTGGTGATGGATGATATCACCTACAACATGTCATTGAAGCCAAAATTATTTTTTATTTATCTTTTGCACCTCCAATCTTATTTCTTGCTGTTAATCCATTTGGAGTATTGTTCTTCTGTTTTTTAAAATTTATATTTTATTATGTATGCTATTACAGTTGTCCCAATTTCCCCCCCCCCTTTGTCCCCCTCTACCCAGCACCACCCCCCCACATTCCCTTAGACAATCCTCACACCATTGTCCATGTCCACAGGTCATGCATATATGTTCTTTGGCTACTCACTTCACTGAGTATTGTTTTTCTTATCCTCTTTTCTGTGCCACCATTTGCTTTCTTAACTGTATGTTGAACCTAAGCTGTTTCATTATTCCTGAAACTCAGAAATATCAATGTAAGTATTGAGGATGGGTAGGTCTGAGAGAAGGAAAGGTGCCCAAGTTTGGAAGGGACAGGTGATTTGGGGTGTTATACAGTAGGACTCAATGAATGAACCTCCAACAGTGATCTGATCTGAAGGGTCATTAGTGTAGGTGATACCAATGTGGCATTACTTGGACAAGCAGCAGTTTTGGCATCACTATAATTACATTGGTGGTGACAGGAACATGGCTGGCTGTGGTCATTGATGGTGGCTGCTTCAGTGACCTTGTTGCTTCATATATATCCTCAGTGGTAGCAGCATCTACAGCAGAACCTTCACCAGACAAAAGCATTTGTCATGGCATCTTCACTGGGTACCGATGGCATGATTGACATTTTTGGAGCCAGGAGTGACTAAAGAGATCATCACAGCAGTTAGGGAAAGTGGAGAGGAAAAGAGCTGAAACACTGTTGTCTCCAATTAAACTGGTGCTCCAAGGAGGATACCCACTGTGGATTTTCTGTGGTTGAGCTTTGGTTATGGGGTGGGGGAGCTATTTTTCCAGTAGAGCTGATAGGAGTAGAGTCAAAGAATAATAGTAAACATCTTGTAAGATTATGGTTTAAAATGCAATAGCAGGTTTAAAGCGCATGCTTGACACTTACTACAAATTAGCTAATTAATATAACATAGTAATAATGTTGTTATTACAGTTCCCTTTTGTTAAATACTTATTAAGTCCAGGGCCTAGATTAAAGTCTTTACTTATGTAATACAGCTAATATATTTTATGCTACAACTTTAATACCAGTTATGATCTGAACTGTGTCTCCCCCAAATTCACAGGTGTAAGCCCTCATCCCCAGTGGTATTATATTTGGAGATGGGGGTCTTTAACCCTTTCCGTATGAGCACTCTTTCCGCCGCAACACTCCCGCTGTACGAGGTGCCGCGCTGAAAATGCACACATAGCACATGGTCAGTCCTCCTTTGTGTGAAGACTTTCCTAACCTTATATAAGATCTATGCTTAATAAAACAATGCTTTTTTCCAAGTGTTGTTTGTAACTTTAATATTAAGAGATAGTTATATAAAATTCTATCAATTATATAAGTAAAATGTATAAAAATTATATACAGATGGATGCCGGATATATCTGGCGCTCATCCACACAGGTCATCAGATGGGCGCTGGATATATCTGGCACCTGTACTGAAAGGGTTAAGGAGGCAATGAAGGGTAAATGAGTTCATAAGGGCACGGCCCTAATCCAAAAGGACTGGTGTCCTTATAAGAAGAGAAGGAGACACAAGAGTTCTGTCTCCCTCTGCGTGCCCAGAGAAAAAGGCCATGTGCAGGCACAGTGAGGAGGTGTCATCTATAAGCCAAGGAGACAGATCTCACTGGAAGCCAATCCTGTTGGCACCTCAATCTTGGCACCAGCCTCCAGGACTATGAGAAAATAAATTTCTGTTGTTTAACAGACCACATGTAAGGAATGATAGCCCCAGTTTGTGGTATTCTGTTATGGCAGCCCAAGAGGATTAATACACATATGAAAAACAAACATAAAAAGCACCTCTTTCCCTCAAATCCTTGACTTCCCATAATTCATTTTTTCTATGACTTTACTTCTTGCTCCCCTACCCTACTGAGGGAGAACACTTGATCTTGCCAATTAAAAGTTTCTTGGCTTTTGGTTTAAAAGGAACTGTTTGGAGAGTTTTCCCCTCCCCTCTGCTTTCCCAAGTGGGGAACACTTACTTCTTCTTGAGATTTTGGGCCATGAAGTCCTTTGGGTCTTTTTCTGGGAAGAGGTTTATGTTGTATCCATTGCTGAAGTGTCTGCAATGGGGTAACTTGTTTGCATGTCATGCGTGGCACCTGGTGACTTTCCCCATGATGGACTTGGGACTCACCTTAGCTGTCCCTGGGGCTGCTGGTCCTTTGGAATTGGCTGTGACTTTGGTTGCATCCTTAGGGCTTCAAATGTCCCACAGAACCCAGGAATGGGGTGGGGGCAGGGTTGGGGGTAGAGGACGGGAGACTGCTCTCAGGGTCTTCCACCTGGCACTTTCCTAGGTCATTTCTACTCCAACATCTAGACACCATGCTGACCTTGCTGCCATGAAGCTTCAGGTCGTCTGTGAAAGCCATGAGCTCTGGGGAGGTAAGAAGGAAGCTGGCTTTAACTAAAGGTTTCTAGATCTGCCCCCCCCCCCCCAGCCCCCAGTACTGACCTCAAGGTGACAGGGAATTGAGTTTACTTATGTCTGCTCCTCCCACTTCTCTTCTCCTCCCATTAACAGGCTCTGGCTGCTCATTTTCCACTTCAACTCCGGTGACAGGAACTGCCCTTCAGTCTGACCCTCTGCCTTCCCCGCCTCAAGTCTCACGTTAAAACCTTGGGCTCCAGCTTTTCTAGCTTTGGCTCCTAATTCATAATGCTCAGCTTTTGGAGTTCAAAGAAAACACCTCATCAAACTCCTGGATTCTGAAAATTGGAGGCACTTGTCTTTAGCCCATTTTCTTACTGTGAACAACAACAAAAATCTGTATTTTAAAATTCAAAGCCAAGCAATGATATATTTGACCCAGGATGTTCTACCTTCCCCCTGAATGCCTCAAGGGTGACAGGGACCTGAGAAATAATTAAAGGTTTAAAAGAAAAGGTGATTCATCAATTAAATATTTTCAAATATATTCTCCCTGCTATACTCTTTTCTTAGTAAATCATTCCACACTCAACCCTCTCCCCCAAATATCTTTATCTTGGTGTCTTCTTCCTTTCAAAGAAAGTGGGAGCTAAAGTTGTCTAGATTATTTTTATCCTTCCCCTCTTCTCCATAGAGTTCAGTCAGTGACAGCTTACAGAGCTTTTCAGGGGAGCAGAGGTAAGCCTTGAAGTGACCTTGAATTACTAGCAGGTGTTAAGTAGCTTGTTTGGAATCTAGAGGAAGCACAGGCTTCCACTCTGACCCCTACCCCCATCATCTCTCATCCTGAGTGACCATTTTGTCTCTGGTCTCAGAAAGCCAAAGACCAGTGCTGGCTGAACACAGGCCACCAGAGAGTGAAAGTGGGCTCCATGCCAAGACCTCACACTTACTTCTCTGTAACCCAAGTTGTGGGTTGTCCTAGCATGACTTTGGAATCTAGTTTCTTTCCTGAAAACATGGTTTGTCCAAATCACTGAATTGATCACGTGGCCTGCAGCTGCTAGAATCAACCTTCTCTTTCCAGGAAAGTTTCTGGTTCTTCTGAAGATTTAGATTTCAAAAAATGGGCTTAAGTGTTGCTTTTCCTGCTCGTCATTTTCTTATTTAATTTATCTCTACACACTGTTCCTCAATAGGTAAAGAGAGCAGAGCTCTGTGTCTAGAGGTCATGATTAGCCCAGAGTACCTGCCTCAGTGACTGGGGAGAAACTGGGGAGACAGACAACCTCCAAACAAATCCCATTATTGGCTATATTCAATGTCCAGTGTGGTAGGGTAAGCGTGGTCAAGGGATGGGCATGGGTGGAGAGCAGCAGGCAGTCTCCCAAGATTTTATTCACTCTAGGATGATATGAAGGTAGTAGATGAGAGTTCCCCAGACTCCCAAGTGGGTTACAGAACTGAAGAAAGGCCTGGTGGACAGGAGAAGGTCTGAGGTCAGGACAGGGAAGTTGAAGAAGAAAAGGACCTTTGACTAGATGCATTGGCTCAGAGTGCCAGGAAGACATCACAAAGATCAGGCAAGGCAAACTTGACTTGAATGGGTGCCCAGGTCTTGGTGGACCCCACTTTGCCAGCACAGATGAGAAAGGGAAGAGGCCAGTCCCCAAAGGCCAAGCCAAATGAGATGTCTCCAGTGCTAACCAGCAAGGATTGGAAATGAGGACATTATAGAACACCCCCTCAAAAACCTTGTTCACCCTCAGGTAGAAGGTAAAGCACAGCAGGTGAAACTTCTGAAAGAGTGAATCCCTACCCTGAAATGTCTAAGATTTGAATGGGACAAAGACTTAGAAAATTATATTTTAATTTGACTTTATAAAAATCATTGAATGAGAATCGGGTATATTAAAATGTGATAAAAATTCTTCTGCTACAGGCAGATTGGGAGTTTATACCTTAAGTTGAATTCATTTATAAAAAAATAAGTTACTTTTCTTGTCAAATTTGGGTTTTTATAACTACCTATTTTACTTTAATATTTTAATCAACTGTGTAAGGAAATTAGGCTCAGACAGATGAAATAATTTGTCCAAGGTCATGGTTAGCAACTGGTAGAGCCAAGATTTTAAATGATCTTGTATCAAGTCTGTGTTGCTAACCACTAAGCCCAAACCTCGGACTTATATGGTTATTATTTTTATTCTCTGTATTGTTTTTAATCCATAGGAGGGTGTGGCCTAAAAAGTAGGAGTTATTAACTATGTCGTGTTATAAATGTTCTTTATTTACCTTTGTCCTTATTTTTTTCCTCAACTTCTTTAATCTCTGTGACTTTGTTTCCTTTATTTTGTTAGTCCTCGATTTTTAACTTCTCATCACTCCACTGAGCCCCTAGGGTTGGCGATTGGTTGCTCCTGGAGCTGCCTTTGCCTACAGTGGGCTGTGTGGCCCTTGGGGTGGAAACCGTATCCTATGGAGCCAGCGAGCCTGATATCTTCCCGGGCCTCAGAAAGTAGAACATGAAGACAACACTGTCTTTGGACTTGGAAGCCTACAAATTAAGAGTTCATTGTGTTTGAGAGGTCCAGGAGGATTGAGTTTAAGATGAATGGAATAATCATCTTCCAGAGAAGTAAATTTACTTGGCAGGTTTCCACTAAAATGAATTTAAAAAAATGTCAGATGGAACTAAAACACTTAAGACATATGGTGCATTAACTAAATGTTTAAACATTTGCCTTTGGCTGCGTGAACATATCATTGATGAGATGAGCTCAGTGAGCTATGTTGAACATCTTTGATGGAATCAATGTCCAGGATAGAGCTCTATTTCTTGAATCTATCTAATATTAACCATTCCTAGATGCTTACAGCAGATCCCAAATACATGTTATAATTTCACCGCTAAATGCAAATGCACATAGAGATGAA
This sequence comes from Macrotus californicus, assembly GCA_007922815.1. Taxonomy (NCBI): domain Eukaryota; kingdom Metazoa; phylum Chordata; class Mammalia; order Chiroptera; family Phyllostomidae; genus Macrotus; species Macrotus californicus. Next base: position 4,081 of record VMDR010012351.1, on the reverse strand, counting down.
AGATCCAAATGGGAAAATGTATCTGTAATCTCAGTCATTACCTTTTATTTGAAATACGTTCTCTGGGGGAAGGGTACAAAGAAGATCATTAGAGCATCCCTGCAGGAAGCAGTAAAAGCCTCTGGAATGCCATCACCCAGTTTGATTGTCTTCCAGAAAGTTCCTTAATACTTTAACAGTTGGTCAGCAAATAGGCAAGTGTGGGAGAGCACCCCCTCACCCTATGTCTGTAGCAGACATTGTTAATCAATCACAATACTTAATTTTCCTGCTGAGCCTGCACTTGGCCTGAGAATTTTTCTGTACCCAGCACTCCAGGCAACCACCACCAATTGATCCAAGTTGGCACTTTAAAAGAATCCTATTTGCAATCTCCAGACACAGAACAATGATGGAGTAGTGGGGGGTTTCTATATCTGATATATCTAACAGATATATAATAATTGTGAACACTAGACCATTGGATGTGGTGGGAATTTATTCCTTAAATTAAAAGGATAGTTTTGGGGACCCTTGGGTTCTGGAAGACTTTACTAGGACTGGGATTAGGTTCTATCTAGTTGTACAAAGGGCCAGTTTTATATCTTCCAGGCAGACTGGTTCCACATATACCCATCTCTCTTTCTCCTTCATACCCTGAGTTTCACAAGCTCAGTGAAAACACTGAAGATTCTGTACCCATTTGAAATGGAATGAGTTGGAAACTACTAGAGAATTTAAAACTATGATAATCACTTCAGTTCTGGATATTGCAGAGAACTTCCTAGAGTAAAGCTTGCATGTGTGTGTGTTGGAGGGTGCTGATATCTAAAGTCTGTGGGGAAGGGGGGGTGGGGGGAGTGGTGGGGGGAGTCCTGGGGGGAATTGGAGATAACTGTAATTGAACAACAATAAAAAATGTAAAAAAAAAGTCTGTTCTCATGCATTCACATTTCTTACATATACTGTAAAAAAAAAATACAGCTAATGTACCTGAAAGGTGTTAAGCACCAAAGGACATTCCCTTACACTTAATCTTCATGAGATCCCTCCAAAATACAGCATCCCCATTTTGTAGAAGAGGAAACTGATGCTTATGGTGCTAGAGAACTTATGTAAGATCACATAATTAATACCCATCTGCTTCAGATGCAGTCCTGATGGAAAAGAATGGCAAATTCTAAAAGATAATTGAAGACAGTTTAATAAAAGAATAATTTATGAAGGTGAGGGTAGGGTTAATGGATACCATAAGAGATAGTACCAAAGCCTCCAAAACTGAGCAACGATGGGAATCCTTTGGCACCCTAGACACAGTGTTACTGAAACAGCAAACACTTGTCTGAGAGATCCCTGAATGTGAACTGCCACCTTAAGGAGAGGAGGTCCTTTACTGCCCAAACCAACCATGTCTTGGCTGGCTGAGAGGCATGTGGGAGAGGGGAGAGCCTGTGCCTCCCAATTGCCAGATCTAACTGCAAGCCAGAACTTGAAGAAATCCAGAGGAGCTGTCCGTAGTGATCATCACAGAGCAGAGAATGCATCTGATGGGCAATGGAAATAATGGGCTCAATGGTGGAGTGGCAGTTCAACCTAGTATTGCTCTGAGCCCATTCTCCTAACTACTACTTTATATTCTACCCCTTGACTGGGGTTTAGGAGGTCTAGGTCTGGAATTAACAGCCAGTGCTTTCTTTCACTCCAGAAGACACTGTCCTTGGCATGTAATAAATGTTCAATCAATGTTATTTGTTACTATTTCTTCCTCTTCCTTTTTTTCTTCTTTTGTCCAATTCTTCCTTCTGTGCCTTCTGTGCCTTGGCTAAAGTGATGGTGTAAACACATTGAAATTTCTTTAATATAATCTTTTCTCCTTTCCTTCCTTTTGATTCAAACTGAACTCCTCCAACACACTGACTCAACTGCCTCCTTCTCCCTTTCATGACCACTCCCTTAATCATTAGGCCCTCAAGACAATGAGGTCCTGGTCAGCATCAAATAATCCTAGGAGCCAAGCCTTGAGTCTGTTGACCACAGAGTCAGAGATTCAGTTGAACTAGAGATAACATCTAGGCCTCAGTTGTATTTCAGCTTCAGGCCCAGAAAAGTGGCAAAACCCGACAAAGCAAAGCCTTGGCTGACATCAGGACCAGATGCACTGGTCAGCTACCCCTCCTCTAGCGCCAACCAATCAGTAGAGACCATAACCTGACCACGACCTTAATTCTCTTAGTCACTATGATTAATGATTTTCCCACTCTGTAACCTATCCTCTGGAAGCCATCAGGGAGGCAAGTCTTTGAGCATTAGCTCACCTGTGTATCCAGACATGGGGCCATTTCCTGAAAATAAACCCTTTGTTTGCTGCAAGCTTCTGTTTGTGTCTTACCAGGCTGTGGTGTGCATATGCAAATAGACCCCTTTAGTCCAGTAAGGGTGGCACTCAGTGTAAAGGAAGTTAATTTGCAATTCCAATGCTTTACTTACAGAATCTTATTGATAATGAGCTGCAAGGTGGGTGGATATTTCTTCCTAATTACCAGAAGAAGAAATTGAACATCGCTGATTTGAAAGCCAGTGTTCTTCTAATACTGGAAGTTTCTGCTGGCAAATCAGTGGTGGCAGTCTCTTCCAGTATGGAAAAAAGAAAAAAGATGACTGTTGAAAAAATAGTAGCTATTTTAATAATTGTTAAATTTATCCAAGATTTATCAAGGAACAGATTACCTAAACTATGAACAAGAAGTTTGTGGGACCATCTCTCTCTCCATCTCTTTCCTATGTTTTTCCCTTTGTTCCTCCTTGGTTCTCTTCCTACCATCTCCGACTTTTTCTACTTCCCACTTATCTCCCCTCTTTTCCATCTCTTTTCCCCATGTCTTTTTGGTTTGTTTGTTTTTCTTCTTTTTCTTCTGTTCCTACCCTCTCAAAAATGTTGATGAGATAGAACTTATGACTACAGACTCTAAATGCAAACTGCCTGGATCCAAGTCCTACTTCTGTCATTATTAGAAATGTGACTTTGAGTAAGGAATTTCATCTCTTTGAGTCTACATTTTCCTCGTGTGTAAAATAGGACAGTAAGGGTACTCCTAGTGTTGATAGAAATATTAATAATGGATGTAAAGGACTGACTACCACAATTATTGTTCTCCATCTTCCTTTTTCCAACTTTCCTTGCACTTTTCTTCCAAAGCTATGGTCCTCAGTGTTGGAATGATTGCTGACTTGCAAATTAATGAAAAGGCAGAGGGCTGGTGAGTGCTTCATCTTGGGTTCCAGAAAAAAGATGCAATGAGACAGCAGGCAGCACTGGGAGTATGGTAAGGAATGCTTACACATGGAAAGTTTGTTGTTCATGCGCATTTTGGAAGTGTTTATTTTTGTGGTTGGAGAGACTTCTTGACGGCAATGTCCCTGTTGCATTCAGTTGAGAGATAGCAGCAGGTAGTACTGGAGAGGTGTCATTTTGGATGGGACCTGCAGAGACCCCGGGGTTGACAGGAGGTTGCATAACTGTTCAATGTTTAACTCTCCCTGGAACCGCTCGAAGAAGGAGCTATGTGTGAAGTGAATGTGTGGGTAAATAACTCTGGCACAGAGCTTCACACCATCTGCAGACATTGCAGAAATGAGGAGGGAAGCCAACAAGCTGTGAGTGACAGAGATTAGTCTTCAGAGTCACAAAGGCATGTCTTTCTGCTTGGAATTCAGGCAGCACTGGAGAGCATCACAGCCCTGGCACATTTCTTTGAGGCAGTGAAGACATTTATCAGCCATAACTCTCAGGTGACTGCGTGTCCAGGAATCCCTGACACCATCGAATCAAAAAGAACCCAGAAGAAAGTAGGAGAGGGAGTAAGATGATTATGTTCAATTTTTTACTTAAACCAACTCACCATGATGCCTTAGATGAAGCTGACCTACCACATGCTGAGGGCTGGGAAGGGAACAGAGAAGGTCACACCCCCTCAGGCTGCACTTCCTTCAGGTGGCAGATGGACTCCCTGTTTGGGAAGCATGGCCACATAATTGTTCGACTAAAAGAAACTGCTTAAAAATTACAATTATGCTTTTTCAGAATATTTGCTTACTGATCAAT
>VMDR010012350.1:0-26752 GCA_007922815.1 Macrotus californicus | reverse complement strand
AAAAAAAAAAAAAGAAGGAACATAGTTATAAAGAATAAAATGGCAATAAATACATACCATCAATAATCACTTTAAATCTAAATGGCTTAAATGCTCCAATGAAAAGACATTGGTAGCTGAATAAATAAGAAAACAAGACCCATATATATATTGTCTACAACGGCCCCACCTCAGAATGGAAGATACTCACAGACTGAAAGTAAAGGGTTGGAAAAAGATACTTCCTGCAAATGGAAACCAAAAAAGCTGGGGTAGCAATTATCTCGGACAAAATAGACTTCAAAACATAGGCCATAAAAAGAGACAAAGAAGAACATTATATAATAATAAAGGGATCAATCAACAAGAGGACATAATCCTTATAAACATTTACACGCTCAACACAGGAGCACCTAAATAGAGAAAGCAAATCTTGATAAACATAAAGGAGAAGATTGACCATACAGTCATAGTAGGAGATTTTAACAACCCATGATAATCAATGGATTAATCTTTCAGACAAAAAAACTCAACAAGGAACAGTGGTTTTAAATGACGCACTAGAATTCCTGTCAATGTGGTGGTGTAGACAGACATGGCTAACCTCTCTGCACAAACACATCAAAGTTACAACTAAACTATAGAATAACCGTCACTCAGCACTATCAGAACAAGTTGAATGGAAGCCTGACAACTATGGAATTAAAGAAACCACATCCATCCAGACTGGCAGGAGTGGCACAGATGCAGAATGGGCTGCTCCCTGACCCATGTGTGGTGGATAAAAATCTATGAGGGATATCTTGGGGAAAAGGAGTGCAAGCCCACACCAGGCCTCCTAGCCCAGGGTTCCAGTGCCAGAAAAATATGTCCTCATAACTTCTGGCTGCAAAGACCAGTGGGGACTGAGTTGGTGGAAGAAACTTCTGGAGCCCCAAGCAGTTCCTCTTAAAGAACCCACACACGGACTTACCTCCTCAGACTCCTCCCTCTGAGCTCCAGCACCAGGGTAATAGCTTGAAAGGCACCAGTGGTGCACAGGGAGGACCGGAAGTGTCTGGCATCAAGGTGGGAAGAGGCCACTGTCCCTTTTCTAAACCGTCCTCCCACAGAGCTGGCCAGCTGGTTCCATATCTGAGACTCCATCAACCTGGCTTGCAGTTTCTGACCCACCTTGGAGATCCCCAGAGACTTCACCCTACCCAATTTATGGGTCCACTCAAGCTGTTTCTCCAAATGAGTGGCTGGTCTTGGCTCATGCTTCACAACTTCCTAAATCCTCTCAAACAAGCAGCAGCTGGCTTCAGTGAGCCCCAGGCCTGGCACTAGCAGCAGCCAGCCTAGATTCATAGCTTGGCTTCACCTGGGAATCTCCAAACCCAGTACAAGTAGCAGCCATCTCAAATTGCTTTATAACTCAGGTAGGGTGGCCCTGGGCAAAACACAGGTGGGGGCTGATCTTGGCCTGCACCACTAGTGAAATGCCAGGGTCAGCACAATCCAGCGGACAGCTACAGATCACGTCGGAGCACCACTACCCTGCCCCTGCACAGCTGATCCTCCATGGAGGGCGGAGGTTGGTGGTAAGTGGTCAAAGGTAGTCCTTGCAGCTGACTGGCCTGGGTAAATCCCTCCCATTGATCTGCCAAGAGCAACCAAGGCTCAACAACAACAAGAGGGGTGTACTCAGCACACACAAAGGGCATATCTCGAGTACCCATCTTGGGTGATAGGGGATAATGTGCCACTGGACCCTATAAAGACACTCACTATATTCGGCCACACTACCAAGACACGGTGTCAAAGCAGCTCTACCTAATACATAGAAACAAACACAGGGAGGCTGCCAAAGCAAGGAGACAAAGAAACAGCCCAAATGAAAGAACAGATAAAAACTCCAGGAAAAGAATGAAATGGAGATAAGCAATCTATCAGATGTAGAGTTCAAAATACTGGTTATAAGGATGCTCAAGGAACTTAGTAAAAACCTCAACAGTATAAAAAAGATTCAGTCAGAGATGAAGGATACACTAATTGAAATAAAGAACAATTTATAGGAAAACAACAGTAGAGTGGATGAAGCTGAGAATCAAATCAATGATTTGGAACATAAGGAAGCTAAAAATAACCAATCAGAAAAACAAGAAGAAAAGAGAATTCAAAAAAATGAGGATAGTGTAAGCAGCCTGTGGGACAACTTTAAGCAATCCAACACTTGCTTCATAGGAGTGCCAGAAGGAGAAGAGAAAGAGCAAGAAATTGGAAATCTATTTGGGAAAAAAAAATGAAAGAAAACTTCCCTAATTTCATGAAGGAAATAGACATGCAAGTCCAGGAAGCACAGAGAATCCCAAACAAGATGGATGCAAAGAGGCCCACGCCAAGACACATCCTAATTAAAATACTAGCAGTTAAAGATAAAGAGATGGGAGGGTGAGTGTGGGTGAAACAGGTATCGTAGTTTCCACCATTGATAGTTGAGTCAGCAGTACTTATCATAAGCAAGGAATATCAATGACTTTGAACCATGAACTTCACTTATTACATACAAAACTCTCATAAAAGTTCTAATATTTTCCCCAAACTGTCAGACCATGAATATTGTCGGTAAGGGGAGTTACACAGGTATGAACTCAGGCATCAGCAGATAAATATTTCTAAGACATTGGATTTAGGGGTCATGAAGCAAGACTTAGAGGAATACACAGCTGTTCTAAATTGCATCTAAAGAAAAGTCGGACAGTGAAATGAGTATCATCTGTACATGGGAGTTCTTTCTCCTTTGTGTTTCCATGAGGCATTTCCAGATCCCTCTAGACTTTTTTCACTTAGCAATATACACTTCGGTGTCTTTTTGTGGCTTAATAGCTGTTTTTTAATCACTGAATAATATTCCATCGTGTACATTATTCAGTTTACCCATTCACACATTGAGGGACATCTTGGCTAATTTCAATTTTTGGAAATTATGAATAAATCTGCTATAAATATTTATACTCAGGTTTTTGTATGGGTATGTTTTCAGTTCATTTGGGTTAATAGTCAGGAACGTGATTACTGGAATATATGGTAAGCCTATTTTATTTTATTTTTTAAATTTTATTTATTTAGTTTTACAGAGAAGGGAAGGGAAAGAGGGAAAGAAACATTAATGTGAGAGAGAAACACCAATTGGCCGCCCTTGCAGGCACCCAGCCAGGCATCAGACCTGCAACCCAGGAATGTGCCCTGACTGGGAATCGAACCAGTGACCTTTTGCTGTACGGGATGATGCCCAACCAACTGAGCCAAACTGGTCAGGGCTGGTAAGCCTATTTTAGCTTTATAAAAAATTTCCAAACTGTTTTTCAAAGTGGCTGTACCATTTTGCATTCCCACCAGCAAGAAATGAGAGCTCATCTTGCTCTACATTCTCTCCAGCATTTGGTGTTGTTGCTGTTTTGGATTTTAGTGATTCTGATCAGTGTGTAGTGGCATCTCATTTTTTTAATTAAAATATAATTGGCACACAATATCCTTTCAGTTTCAGCAACACATCATGGTGATTCAATATTTATATACATTAGGAAATGATTCCACAATAAGTCTGTCACCATACAAAGTTATTACAATATTATTGAGTGTATTTCCTATGCTGTGAATTTCATCCCTATGACTTATTTATTTTATAACTGAAAGTTTTTACCTCTTAATGCCCTTAACCTATTTTGCCATTCCCTAACCCCTCCTTCTGAAATAGGGTACATAGGGAAACAGTTGCAATCAATAAAAGCTACAGGAACTGTCAAGAAGTAAGTAAGACCATCTCCCATTGGATTTATGGCTTAAAACTGGCAGAGACCAGCTTGTTCCAACATGACTAATTTCACCTAGCAGTAATGCCTACCCAGCCTCCATCATACATTCATTGTAACACATTTACATACTGACACAGTCCTCGCTGCCATGATCAGAAATGGAAAGCCCAGGACTTCTGGTCAAGATGGAGGTGTAGGTAGACACACTGTGCTTCCTCGTATAACCAAAAGAAGGGCAACAACAAAGTTAAAAACAAAAAGCAACCAGAACTGCCAGAAAATCAAACAGTGTGGAAGTCCGACAGCCAAGAAGTTAAAGAAGAAACATTCATCTAGACTGGTAGGAGGGGTGGAGATGGGCAGGAGAGAACCTGTGCAAAGGTGGTGACTAAAGGACAGGGTGAGGGGGGTGACCAGATGGCAGCTGGCAGAGCAGGCAGCCCCACATTTATGTGAGGATAAACTGGGAGGAACAACTGGGGAGTGAGACAGACCATGCAACCCAGGGTTCCAGCACAGGGAAATAAAGCCTCAAAACCTCTGATTGAAAAAACCTGTGGGGATTGCGGTGGTGGGAGAAACTCCTAGCTTCACAGGAGAGTTCGTTGGAGAGAATGTACTCTCTAGAATGTATACAAACCCACCCACCCAGGAATCAGCAACAGAAGGGCCCAATTTGCTTGTGGGTAGTGGGGGAAGTGACTCAAAGCCAGCCGAGAGAGGAGCAAGGGTCATTGTTCCCTCTCTGACCCCTTCCCCACAGACAGCACCATAATGCAGACAAGTGGGTTGCCCCACCCTGGCGAATAACTAAGGCTCTGCCTCTTACTATGTAACAGGTGCACCAAGACAAAGGAATATGGCCCAAATGAAAGAACAGATCAAAACTCCAGAAAAAGAACTAAGTGTCAAGGAGATAGCCAACCTACCAGATGCACAGTTCAAAACACTGGTAATCAGGATGCTCACAGAATTGGTTGAATATGGTCACAAAATAGAGGAAAAAGTGAAGGCTATGCAAAGTGAAATAAAGAAAAATGTACAGGGAACCAACAGTGATGGGAAGGAAACTGGGACTGAAATCAATGGTTTGGAGCAGAAGGAAGAAAGAAACATTCAACCAGAACACAATGAAGAGACAAGAATTCAAAGAAATGAAGAGAGGCTTAGGAACCTCCAGGACAACTTTAAACATTCCAACATCCGAATCATAGGGGTGCCAGAAGGAGAAGAGGAAGAGCAAGACATTGAAAACTTACTTGAACAAATAATGAAGGAGAACTTCCCCAATCTGGTAAAGGAAATAGACTTCCAGGAAATCCAGGAAGCTCAGAGAGTCCCAAAGAAGTTGGACACAAGAAAGTACACACCAAGGCACATCATAATTACATTAGCCAAGATGAAAGATAAAGAGAGAATCTTAAAAGCAGCAAGAGCAAAGGAGACAGTAACCTACAAAGGAGTGCCCATCAGACTGTCAGCTGATTTCTCAAAAGAAACCTTACAGGCAAGAAGGGGCTGGAAAGAAGTATTCCAAGTCATGAAAGGCAAGGACCTTCATCCAAGATTACTCTATCCAAAAAAGCTATCATTTAGAATGGAAGGGCAGACAAAGTACTTCCCAGATAAGGTCAAGTTAAAGGAGTTCATCATCACCAAGCCATTATTATATGAAATGTTAAAGGGACTTATTTAAGAAAAAGAAGATAAAAAAAAAAGAACAGTGAAAGAACAAACTCACAACTATCAATGACCAAACCTAAAAAATACAAGAACAAAAACAAACTAAACAAACAACTAGAACAGGAACAGAATCACAGAAATGGAAATCACATGGAGCAGGGGTATCAAACTCATTTTCACTGGGGGCCACATCAGCCTTGTGGTTGCCTTCAAAGGGCCGAATGTAATTTAGGACTGTATAAATGTAACTACTCCTTAACAGTTAAGCGAGAGCTCGGTGCTGCTGCCAGGTAGAAACAAGGTGCCAGGCCGGATAAAACAAGGTGGAGGGCCGGATTTGGCCCTTGGGCCTTGTGTTTTCCACCTGTGACCTGGAGGGTTATCAATGCGGGGGAGGAGGAAGGAGAGAGGGGCAAAAGGTACAGGGAATAAGAAGCATAAATGGTAGGTACAAAATAGACAGGGGGAGGTTAAGAACAGTACAGGAAATGGAGAAGCCAAAGAACTTATATGTATGACCCATGGACATGAAATAAGGGTGTAGGAGGGAATGCTTATGGGAGGGAGGGTGCAGAGAGGAGGGGAATAAAGGGGAGAAAAAAAATGGGAGAACTGTAATAGCATAATCAATAAAATATACTTAAAAAAAAAAGAAATGGAAAGCCCATAAAGACATAAAGGGGCTGATGGAACTCTGAGAAATTCCCATCCCTTTCCTGGGAAGATCCTAAATATCCCTCCTCCTTATTGAATACCCTACCCTCCGATTCAATAAACCTCAGTAAAGAAAGCAAAGGCGCGGGAGAGCTGCTCTTTCTGTGGAGTAGTCCGCACTCTGCTCCACTAGTAAACAGACTTTCACTTCGAAGTCTGTGCTGGCTCACATTTGAACTCTTTCCTGTGAGGAAGGAGCCAAGAACCCACAGTGGGTGGTGGACCCACACCCGGAAAGCCTGCATCAGCGCCATTGGTAACCACTAGTTTCTTTCCTGTTTCCTACGAGCCTGTTTCTGTTTTATTTTGTTCATTTTGTTTGTTTGTTTTTTAGATTCCATGTGTCAGTGAAATCACACAATATTTGTCTTTCTTCTGTTTGATTTCCCTCAGCATAATGTTCTCTAGGTCCATCCAGGTTTGCACGAATAGCCAGCTTTTATTTTATGTATTTTGTGGCTGACTAATTATTCCATTGTATATATACAGTGAGTACATCTTCTTTATCTATTTATCCATTGATGGATACATAGGTTATTTCCATATCTTGACTATTGTAAATAGTACTGCAAGGAACACAGGGGTGCACATATCTGTTTGAATTAATGTTTTCATTTTCTTTGACAAACACCCATAAGCAGAATTGCCAAATTGTATAATAGTTCTATTTTTTATTTTTTTGAAGCATCTCCATACTGCTTTCCATAGTGGATGCACCAATTTACATTCCTGCCAACAGTGCAGGAGGGTACCCTTTTCTTCACACCCTCACCAACACTTGTGATTTTTTGGCCTTCTCGATCACAGCCATTCTGATAGGTGTGCGGTGATATCCCGCTGTGGTTGTGAGTTGCATTTTCCCAGTGATTAGTGAGGTTGAGCATCTTTTCCTGTGTGTATTGGCCACCTGTGTGTCTTCTTTGCAAAAATGCCCATTCAAGTCCACTGTCTATTTTTAAATCAGATTGTTTTGTTTGTTTTTATATATTAACTTATGTGAGTTATTTATAAATTTTGGATATTAACCCTTTACCAGATGTGTGATTTGCAAATATCTCCTCCCATTCAGTAGTGTGCCTTTCTGTTTTATTGATGGTTTCCTTCACTGAGCAAAAAGCTTTTTCATTTGATGTGGTCCCATTTGTTTATCTTTGCTTTTATTGTCCTAGCCTGAGGAAACTGATCTAAGAAAGTATTGCAAAGACTGATATTTACTGCTTACGTTTTCTTCTAGAAGTGTTACGGTTTCAAGTTACTTTTGTTTACTTTACAATTTTAACTACAACTTTATTAAATATACAATTAACTGACACAACGTGTCCAGCATATTTTTATATGCTAATTTGCCTTCAGTTTGTGTTGTTTTGTGAGATCATTATTTAAGATTTTATTTATTTATTTTTAGAGAGATAGGAAGGGAGGGAGAAAAAAAGGGAGAGAAACATGGATATGTGAGAGATGCATCGATTGGTTCCCATCGCACGCCCCCTCCTGGCGATCTGGCCCATAACCCAGGCAAGTGCCCTGACTGGGAATTCCACTGGTGACCTTTTGGTTCACAGGCCGGTGCACAAGCCACTGAGCCACTGAGCCAGGACCGAGACCTTTTTTTTTTTTAACTTTGAACATAAAGGATGCTTCAGTAGGCCTCTAACCACAGACGGGTTTCTCCAGAGGAGGTGTCTCTATCTATGCTCCTGACAGTGCAGTCTTGGAGAAGAAATTAGCAGCAAAGGTTCAAATTAAGGTAAGTTTTAGTAGTCATTCTTGGGGAAGAAGAACATAAGCCGTCAGGGATGATACGTTTATGTTCTTGGGAAATAGGCAAAGGGAAGGCCAATGTTTCAAAGGTCTGAAATAAGAAGTAAAATTTTTTTATCTTTGCACATCCCAGATGACACAAACCCTGAATGTCTTAGTGCCTCCCTGTGGCTCTGGCTGAGGGAACTGTGCTTTAAAATATATTTGGGGTAAATACTGAAATGAAATTAATATCTTTAGAACTGGCTAGCTTGCTTAGATTTCAAATTAGAGAAAGGTGGCATAGTGAATACGGGTGCCTGAACGCTCAGCAATCAAATGCCTTGAAAAATAATAGATCTAGATAGAAATTGCCTTGAGTGTGTATATCAATTTGAGAAAAATTATCATTTTTCTAAAAAGATTTTATTTATTTATTTTTAGACAGAGGGGAAAGGAGGGAGCAAGCGAGGGAGAGAAACATCAGTGTGTGGCTGCCTCTCACATGCCCCCAACTGAGGACCTGGTCCTGCAACCCAGGCGTGTGCCCTGACTGGGAATCGAATCAGTGACTGGTTTGCAGGCCTGTGTTCGATCCATGGAGACCCCAGCCAGGGAACAATGATCATTTTTAATATTTTATTGAATTTATTGGGGTTACCTTGGTTAATAAAATTACACAGGTTTCAATAAATAAATCATCTGAGTATTGCATAGTGTGCTTGCCATCCAAAAAATCTAGTCTTTTGTCATTATTTACCCTGTCCCTCCCCACCCTCCCCGTTTACCCCCTTCCACTTGCCCCACTCCCTTCCCTCTGGTAACCACCATACTATTGTCTGTGTCCATGAGTTTTTCTTTTTTTTTTACTTAATCTCTTCACATATTTCACCCAATCCACTCTCCCTCTCCCCTCTGACAGATGTCAGTCTGTTCTCTATGTCTATGAGTCTGTTTCTATTTCATTTCTTTATTGTGCTCATTAGATCCCACGTATAAGTGAAATCGTATGGTACTCGTTTTTCTCCTACTGGCTTATTTCACTTAGCATAGTACCCTCTAGGTCCATCCATGCTGCTGCAAAAGGTAAGACTGGTGGAGTAGTATTCCATTGTGTAAATGTCCCATAGCTGTTTGATCCACTCATGTACTGACGGGCACTTGGGCTGCTTCCAAATCTTGGCTATTGTAAATTGTGCTGCTATGAACATAGGGGTGCCTATGTTCTTTTGAATCAGCGTGTTTGGAATTTATCTTTGGATAAATTCCCCGAAGTGGAATCACTGGGTCATTAGGTGGTTCCACTTTTCATTTTTTGAGGTAACTTCAGACTGTTTTCCACAGTGGCTACACCAGTCTGCATTCCCACCAACAGTGCACGAGGGTTCCCTTTACTCCACATTCTCACCAACGTTTGTCGTTTGTGGATTTATTAAGGATAGTCATTCTGACAGGTGTGAGGTGATATCTCGTTGTGGTTTTAATTTGCATTTCTCTGATGATTAGTGCCATTGAACATCTTTTCATATGTCTGTTGGCCATCTGTATGTCCTCAAGTCCAAAGTCTCATCTAGGTATCATCTACAATAAAACAGGGATGGGTGAGACTTGAGCTATGATTCATTTTGGAATTTTGGGAGAGGGGCGAGAACATTTCATCTGTAACAGAGCTCTAGGACTTCAACATATGAATCGGTGGTTGGGGGGCACATTCAGTCATATTTCTTAAATTAAAACATTTTTAAGGTATGCATGTCTCTTAGGTGCCTGTGTGAGCAGGTCCTCCTGCCTTGATGGATTACACGCTTGAGCCCAATGTGACAGTGACTGACTACTACTATCCTGATAGCTTCTCAAGCCCCTGCGATGCAGAAGTTAGCCAGACAGACAGCAAGCTGCTTCTTGCCGTCTTTTACTGCCTCCTGTTTGTATTCGGTCTTCTCGGGAACAGCCTGATCATCCTGGTCCTTGTCATCTGCAAGAAGCTGAAGAGCATCACAGACATATACCTCTTGAACCTCGCACTGTCTGACCTGCTTTTTGTCTTCTCTTTCCCCTTTCAGACTCACTATCACCTCCACCAGTGGGTGTTTGGGACTGTCATGTGCAAGGTGGTCTCTGGCTTTTACTACATTGGCTTCTTCAGCAGCATGTTTTTTATCACCCTCATGAGCGTGGACAGGTACCTGGCGATTGTCCATGCTGTGTATGCCATGAGGGTGAGGACAGCAAGGATGGGCACAGCGCTGACCCTGGCGGTGTGGCTGACCGCCAGCATGGCCACCAGCCCGCTGGTGGTATTTTACCAAGTGTCCTCTGAAGATGGCGTCCTACAGTGTTTTTCATCTTACAATCAACAGACTTTAAAGTGGAAGCTCTTCACCCACTTTGAAATGAACATCTTAGGCCTGTTGATCCCATTCACCATCCTCCTGTTCTGCTACAGTAGCATCCTGCGCCAGCTGAAGACTTGCCAAAACCAAAACAAGGCCAAGGCTATCAAGTTGGTGCTCATTGTGGTCGTTGCATCTTTACTCTTCTGGGTCCCCTTCAATGTGGTCCTCTTTCTCACTTCCCTGCACGACCTGCACATCTTGGATGGATGCGTCATGAACCAGCGGCTGATATATGCCACCCATGTCACGGAAATCATTTCCTTCGCTCACTGCTGTGTGAACCCTGTTATCTACGCTTTCATGGGTGAGAAGTTCAACAAATACCTCTCAGAAATATTTCAGAAAAGTTGCAGCCACATCTTCCTCTACTTAGGGAGACCAGTCCCCAAGGAATACAGGGAGAAATCACTCTCCTCTCAGCACTCCTTCCGCTCCTCCAGCACAGACTGCATTCTGTGAGCGCAGGGCCCCCGGGCGGGCCTCTGCTTTTGCCACCAGGCCTCTCCCACGGACAGACGGGCTGTGTGTTGCCATCTGAGTATCCCTTCACTCCTAGAAATGTGGTCCAGACACGAGATATATTTCATATTAAAGGCAGCTCTACTATTGCAAGTCAATCTTCTCAACGTTCAGACACTTTGTGGAAACAGTGCCTATATGACGCCGTTAAGTTTAATGTTTGTTTTGGGTTTTTTTCCTAGTTTTCTGAGTGTCTTTATCATATATGAATTTAAATTTTATCCAATGCTTTTTTCTTATTGCTTGAAGTGATCATATAGCTTTTCTCCATTATTCTGTTAATTTGGTGAATCACATTGATTGATTCTTAGCTTAAATCAACCTGTATTGTCCCTGGGTGGGGAGTGGGGGGAGGGGAAATGACCTCTTGGTGTGATCATTTAAAAAAAAAATCGCTGAATTCTCTATGATTTTTGTACCTATGTTCACAAGAGATATTGTCCTGAAATTTCTTCTTCTTACAATGTCATGGTTAGGTGTGGCCTCCAAAAATGTGTTGGGAAGTATTCCCTTTTCTGTGATTCTCTGAGTTTTTATAAAAAATTGGTATTATTTCTTCCTTAAATGTTTGGTGAAAATCATTAGTGAAGCCATCGGGGGGGGTTCTCTATGGAAAGATTTCAAACTATGCATTCAATTTCTTTGGCAGGTAGAGGTTATTCAGATTTTCTATCTTTGCTTGTTTCGTTTTTTTGGAAGTTGTTATTTTTAAGAAATGTTCCCACTTTATCTAAATTGTCAAACATATTAGTATAAAATTCTTCCTAATGTCTTCGCATAGTCTGTTTTAAAGCAGGAACATCTGAAATAATGTTCCTTTTCTTTCCTGATTTTGGTCATTTGTGTGTTTTCTCTCTCTTTTTCCGGATCAGTTTTATGAGGTTTATCAAGTACTCACCATTTCAAAGAACCAGCTTTTGGCTTTGTTGAGTTTCTGTTTTTTGTCTTTTCATTAGGTTCTGCTCTTATCTTTATTTTAGCTGTTTTCTTTGGATTTCCTTTGCTCTTTTATGCTAGCTTCTTGAAATGGAACCTCAGATTACTGATTGTCAACAACAAAACAAACAGAAAGCCTCTTCAACAGGGCCTAAAAAACCTTGCAGGGCCGGCCTTGTCCACCCCTCCCCATCTTCCTCCTGCCTCCCCCTCTGCTGCACCATCCCAGCCTCTCTGGCTGCCTCTGAACCCTGGAAGCTGGTCTCTGTTATGTACTCAAATGGCTCTCCTCTTGATTTTTATGTGCATCTCTCTTCTTCCCTCTGCCCTCTCGTGATCTGAGTGTTGTTAGCATTTTCACTTTTCTTATCCACATCTTGTAGCTTTATTTTATATTTTATACACATATTCAGTGTGTGCCTCATTTCAACTATGATATCTTTTCGCACTGGCACAGTGAAGCCCGGTCAACACTTGCTGAGCTGAGATGACGCAGGTGGGAGGGACATGGGGACGGGGGTAGAGGGACTTTCACATTTTTAGACACTTACTCTGAGCTGGACAGTTAACCACTACTTTCTCCTTTATCTTCAAAAAGTCTTTTTTTGTTTTGTTTTGTTTTTTAAGAGAGGGGAAGGGAAGGAGAGAAAGAGAGAAATACATCAATCATTGCCTCTCACACACACCCTGAAAGAGGATCAAACCCACAACCTAGGCAAGTGCCCTGGCTGGGAATCAAACCTGCAACATTTCGGTTTACAGGACAACATTCCAACCAACTGAGCCACAGCAGCCAGGGTCAAAACGTCATTCAGATGATTACTGATAACCTAAGAGGTGGCCAAATGGGGATTCCAGAGCGTGACATCTCAAAGCCGTAGGAGTTCCACCCCGTCTCCTGCATCAGCCAATAAGCCCCTGGTCTTCTCACACATGCCCCGTGCTCCTCAGCTGGGCTGCCCTGCACCGTGGCCTGGAGCAGGCTGAGTTCTGGAAGATAGGACTATGCGTGCTTCCAGCAGCCTGAAAGGGGCCATCGTGCCAGACACAGATGGATGGACCAGCTCTGTGCTTGGTGTGTAGCTTGGGGAGGGGTCTCCTCTACCTGCTGCCAGTCTGCTGCCTGCCGGCACTTTTCTCTCTCTGACCCAGTGAAGACCATCTGGCAGAGCTGACACTTGTGAAGTAGAATGTACCTCTGGGTCTTGAACCATGCCAGGCCTTCCTGAGCGGACATCGCAAGGGATGCCTCGGAAAGTCCTGCTCTGGGTGCTGCGCCTCCAGTCACAAGCTGGTCCAAACTAAGCTCTCTGAGTGTCAAGGAAGTCATCTGTAAGATAAGGATGATGACGATGGTGACATTCACCGTGCCTGCTTCACAGAACTGCCTGATGTCTAATCTGTAACCCGTAAACCACTTTGTACGCGTGGAGGTTAAATAGTGTTCCCATGATTCAATGCACAGGGTACGGCCCGTACTAGCTGTGTAATTTCGAGAGACTTTATTTTTTTTAAACTACAGATTAGTTTGTTGTGTTATATTTTCATAACAGGATGAAGGAATTAAAATATCTTATGGAAGTTTTATTTGGAAAATAGTTTTTGGGCACAGGTGATAACATTTTTTTAGTTGAGTTTATTGGAAAATACTTTCTCGCAAACACTTTCAAATACTGTTATAATTCTGATTTCAATGTTTTTGCCTACAATATAAGGTTGTTTTTTTGTTTTGTTTTTTTGAGTGACTGAAGCTTCTGAGATAAAATGACCGGGTTAAGATAGCAGGAATCCAATAAAAGGTAAAGGTAGCAAGGGCAAATTTCATTTTGGATATCTGCTTTCAGCTGTATGATTTTGGGCAACTTACTTGAAATGTTCAGTGCTTCAGTTTCCTTATATGTTAAACGCCTGACTCTGATTTATGGGAGAGGGTTACCGGGGTCAGGAAGCTGTGTTCTAATGCCACCTACCTACCATTCGGTAGCTCACAGTGACAACAGCTGCCTACGCAGGATGGAAAGTATTCTTTGGCCTCGAACTTTTGGTCAACCCAGTACCAATCAGACTCCCCAAGGTCCTGGAGGCTTGATCAGACTACAAGTTCCCATGTACAAATCTGGCTACTTCGTCCATCTGCTTATAGCCCTTCCGGACACAGCTCCCATTCTTTAACACGGTGGCGCGGGCCCCACGCTTTCTCTCTGGCGTCCTCCCTGGCCTTTCTTCCCTCCCACCGCGCATCACCACTTGCACAGTCTGGGAACCTGGCGTGCTCTCTCTCATCTCTGGTCATTTGCACGTGCTCTGCCTGGTGAAAACGGGCCCCTCAGTTAAATAAAGGCACAAGTTAAAGAGTCAGATTGGAATTGTATCAGGCATAGTCTGATATGTCATAGTCAGGCATATTCTTTTGGGCTTCTCAGGTCTCAAGCAGTCACCTCCAGCCCCGTATAAAGGGTTATTTCGTCCCCAGTGCCAGCTGGAGCCCCGGCGTGGTGGGCTGTATAATGAGCTCATGAAGAAGGCTGTGGGTGTCATGGGCTGGGCTTCCAGGCTATTGGTGCTCTTTGGAGTTAGGCAAAGAGGCAGACCTTGATAGGATTGCTAAAGCTGTCCCTGGTAAGACCCCACCCCTGTATCCTGAGTGCTTAACCTGGGCTGAGGAGTGGGGGATGGGGCAGGTGGGGCTGAGTAATGCTGAACGGTTGGCAAAACTTTGCTTGTGCGCACGCATTTTCCTCCAGGTGCTCTGTGCCCCAGACCCTCTCCCGCGTCTCCAGTGTGGCATCATTAGCTTGAGAGCCAGGTACAAGGCAGCCTGGACCTGGAGATTCTATGCTCACAAGATATTAGTTCATAAAAAGAACTTGGGGACCACCTGGCTCAGCCCACTCATTTTACAAGTGAGAAAACTGAGGCCTAGTGAGGTGATACAGCGAATGGACCAGAATCAGGACTTCCAGACTCCTGGTTCAGTGCTGTCTCCACCCCTGTCCCCTGGTCACCCCTGTCCACCCAGACAGGTGCAGCATGAGTAAGAAATTGGGAAGGGGCGGTGCCCGGGGTTAAAGGTCAGTGCCTTCACTCTGTGCACTGGCAGTGGGCAGCACTCAGGTTTCACACTGAAGCCGGAGGCCCCCAGGCAGAGCCTGTTGGGCACCAGGTGCATGCTCCCTCTAGTGGCCAGTTTGAGCAGAGGTCCTGAATCGAGTGAAGAACAGACAGAAAAGAACGGCAGAAGACCGCAAGAGGAGCCAGTTGGAGGGCTTCTAAATTGATACTCGAGCCTGTCATTAGAAATTTTGCTTTGAGATTCTTGGCAAAAGTGCAGGTGTTTTATATTGGAGGCTTTACCCTTGACTTCTCATTCAGCTCTCTAAACCCACTCCATGTCCCCTGGAGGTCATGCTGTACAGACACGTGTCACTTAAGCAAATGTGAGGCCTGTGGGATTAGGGGAGGAGGCCCATTTCCTTATTTTACAAGGAGGATTCTGGCCTGCTTCACCCCGATCTTCCAAAATCAGGGCATGTCAGATTAACATTTGTTACTGGGCTGATGGAAACCTCGGGGTCCTGATCTCAGGGGCCGTTGACCCCTCCACTCTGCCCCTCACACTGCTCACTTCTTCCCCCTCCCTGGAAGCTGTTCCCCTCCCTCAGAGGATGCCAGGGCCCTCCCGGGAGGTGCAGATGGGAGCTGAGGCGGTGAGCTTTCCTGGGGACCTCCCCCATCAGGTGCTGTCTGCCCTGGAGTAGGCTGCCACCCCGAGGGTCAGTTTCCAGCCTGAAGTCCCTCCCACTGGCTCGATTCTTCCCTCTAGATTTAAACAGAAGACTCCCACCTCTCTCTCTGGATCACAGAGATGGAGAGGCTTGGCTTTGAGTATGTCATCCTCCAGCGTGACTCGGAGAAGAAGTGTACCTGCTGGCTCCAGCCGGGCCCCTCCTGGATGGGCTACCTGGGTAAGGCTTGGAGGATCATCCCAGCCTGAAGCTCAGATGGGCTTTTCCTGGTCAAAGAGCAGGGGGGGAGGTGAGACACCAGTGTGTGGGTCCACACCACCTCTAGCAGGTTCCTGGTTCCCGCAGCCCAGATGCAGTAAGGTAAGCCTCATCCCACTGGCTTCCCGGGCAGGGCGGTTCTGTCTGCCCCTTAGCTACCCCCCAAGGTATGACCTTACCCTGGGAGGGAACTCTTTCTCACTGACCCTCCACCTCCTCAACAGTAGTGGCATAAGCAGTGGACGTTAAAAAGGTTGGGGAGGGGGGACTACTGTTGCTCAGTGACTAGTACACGCCAGACCCTGTACCAGGAGCTTTGGCCAGGTTAATTTAATGCTAAAAAGCATTCTTAGAAGGAGATACTCCTTTTTCCCCATCTTACAGATAAAGAAACAGATGTCCCAAGTGGTAACATGACTAGAGTCCCATGGGTAGAAATGAGGGGTTCGGGGTGGGTCTCTGGGCCTGCAAAGCCCGTCCCGTTTTTACAGCCTCGTTTGACTCCCACCCGAGACTCACCCAGGGGGACACTCATGACTCACCAGAATCTGAGGTCGAGACTGGCGGAGGGGTGGAGGGCTGCTCCTGCCACTGTGAATAGCTCTCCCCCTTCCAAGCAGGTGCTACCTGCATTAGACAGGGTTGCTCTCGCTTCTCTGCTCCATGCTGGGTGATGCCAGAATCTGGTCCTGGGCCGTCGGGACCCCGCAGCTGTTGGCCTCAGCAGCACCTGGCCATGTGGAGTGGAGTCCTGGGAGACTATTTCTCTCTCTCTCTCCCCTCGTCTGGCCCTGCAGGATTATCCACCGTGGTGCTCCGGGAACCACAAGAGGCACCACGTTTTTCATGGTGGTGTACCACAGCGCCAGTGCCATCTTTGCAGGGGCCATGACCATCACCTTCAAGACGCCTGCTTCCTCGCCTGGGTTCGTTAGGAGTAAGCTGGTGTGGGGTTAGTCCGCGTGTTGTGGTGGAAAGTGAGGGCTCTTTCATGCAGCGGTCCAGACCGCAAAGAGGAGTTTCTTTTGCTTTTCACATGGACTAAACTTTCTAGATGCTCCTTCTTCATCCAAGGACAAGGAAACAAGCTGGGAGGTGGGTTATATATTCAGACATAACAGGATTCTATCTGGAATGAGGATGAGCTATTTGGGGCCACCTCTGATCTAGAGAAACCCAGCCAATATGCCTGTAAATATTTAACTCAGTTCACAAATAAGTATTGAGTCCCCACTGCGTCGATAATTTTTTATATTTGATTAGCCTCTTACTGAACACAAGTTATTTCATTTGATCTTTACTGTAACCCTGGGAGGTATGTGATATTACCTCCACTTTGACAGATGAAGGAAGCTGAGATGAATACACAGCTGGCAGGTGACAAAGTCATGGTCAAATGTAGGACTCGCTGTCTGATTCTGAAGTCCATTTGTTTTTGCACCCCACCACTCTGCCTCAGCGGGCTCTCAAGGATGCACAAGGAAGAGCAGACACAGCCTCTACCTTCCAAGGCGGGGAAGCAAGATGTAACAGTTTGCTAGAGGGGGAAAACTGATGAATTAATATGGCTATTGTAATAGCTATTATATATAATATCAATATGTTAAGATCGATAGGTAGCTCTTTCAGTGAATTGGCTTATGCAATTGTGGAGACTGGCAAGTCCAAACTGCATGGGGCTGGCCATCAGGCCAGAAACTCTTGGGCAGAAACTGAAGGTACAGTCTGGGAGCTGAATTTCGTCTTCCTCAGGGAAGCCTCAATTTTGTTCTTAAACTCTTTTGGCTGATTAGATTAGGCCTATTCAGATTATTGAAGATGATCTCCTTTACTGAAGGGAACTGATTGTAGATGTTGACCACAGACACAAAATACCTTCCCAGCAACTCCTAGGTTAGCGTTGAGCGAATAACTGGGGATTGTAGCCTCCTCGTGCGCCGACGCATAAAAGACACCCAGGGGTGCTTGTTTCCAGATGGAGCTCGCTGCTGAAGATGAAGAAAACCTTCCTTGTGTGGAAATGTAACAACGGGGAGCTGTAATCCGCTCCACCGTTCTTCCGACAGTATGTCTGTAAATGTCAACTCTGACTAACATGTAGCTTGTAGATACACAGTGTGTTTGTATAAGAATCCTTCAAAAGATACAGACTTGAACCTTCAGCCCCCCCTCCACCCCGCCCCAGCTCTAGGAGATTTGCTGACCTTCAGCCACAATACCAGGTTGACGTAAAACAAGGGTGTCAAAAACAAGGACGATGCACACCAGACCATCCCTTCACCAATTTCGGGGTCCTTATCGGATTGGGCTGTGCTGGTCTGCACGTAGAGAACTTTTCACCCCCCCCCCCCCCGCCCCTTCATCTCTTTGTTCTGCTTTCCCTCTCCCTCCTTAGAAAAACCTCTGCCTACACTGAGATGTGAAGATGGGTGTTGTGACGAGTCCCCTCGTCTTCTCAGACTGCTGGCATCTGAATAAATAAACCTCTTTCCTATTCACCACACCTGTCTCGCAAGTTTGGCTTTCTTGCGGCAGGCGGCCGGACCTGCGTTCAGTTACAGGAAGAGCTACTTGATGTTCGGCAAACGGAAGTGGTCCCGCTCACCCCTGAGGGCAGTTCAGACTGGTCAGGAAGTGGGAGAAGTGTGTTCAGAAAATACATGCTTACCTTCACGAACTGGCAGCCAAATTGCCGCCTGTGATTCCTCCCTGGAAAACCGGCAGGAACACTGGAGAAGCTTAATTTTTCCAGAGGGTG
Source organism: Macrotus californicus (assembly GCA_007922815.1). Taxonomy (NCBI): domain Eukaryota; kingdom Metazoa; phylum Chordata; class Mammalia; order Chiroptera; family Phyllostomidae; genus Macrotus; species Macrotus californicus. The sequence goes on along the minus strand of VMDR010012350.1, from coordinate 8,226 downwards.
GGAAAATGGTTTGTCACAGTGTTGATGACATGGCTGTGGCTTCTCTATACAGGGCAATCTCGGTTCTTGAACTCAATTCATTCCAGAAGGCTGTTCGAGAACTGAATTGTGCGAGACGGGAGACATTCGAGAACCAAGGTTTGAGGTTGGACTGTGTTGACAAAACAGAACGTGCCACATAGCCTGGGCTTCCTCCTTTCTCCCACTGCCTCCGATATGTGGACTCGTAGAGTAGGATCCCAGAACCCCAACTCTGGCGGGGTCACAGCCCCTCCCCTGTCCACCATCCCCCACCCCCCCAAAGCCCAGCCCAGTGCTCTCTCACCCATTGCTCTCTTGTAGCCCAGTCCTCCGCTCAGCGGTGATGCTGGAGGCACAGGTCACTGGCACAGAAGGAAGAAAGGTATGTTTTTCTTTTGAAGCACAAAGGAGCAACAGGACCGTCCTCCTAGGTGAAGCTTTTAGTAAAGCCATTAGAATGCCTTTTTTCCCTGTACCGTCTGAGCCCATCCTTGTGATGGGGAACTGAGGTGAGTTCTTCCACTGTGGGGGGCAATGCCTCCCTGGGAGACCCTTAAGGCGACTCTTTCGGACTGTGTTTGGGGCAGGAGGGGATGTTCACATGGAGAGGAGCCTCTGTTAGTCATAGTGCAAAGACCATCATGGCACGCCAGTTCACCTCTTTGGGAGGCCACTGGTCCTTAACAGCCTTATAAAGACAGAGGGTGTAGCAACAAGTGCATAGGATCTCCCCTCTCAACCCCCTACCAGCTTCCATAAGGCAAGGTGGATGCATTGCTTCGATAACAGTTGAGGGAATTTAGATCTTTCCAGAAGCAGCTCTAGCTCCAGGCCACGAGGAAAGGTCTCCCTGAGCTGCTTTTCCTGGAAGCATGGTGGGGGGGTGGGGGTGGTGGTACGTGGGCAGCTCACCTATGTGCTCTTCACCATTCCAGCCATCTTCTTCCAAACCCAGTGACCCAGGTGCAAGGCCCTGTACGGCTCATCTCCTTGCCCCAGAGGCAGGAAACCAAAGTTTCCTTTGGAGCAGATTCTGCCTCGCCCATTCATTTTCAGCATCCCACATTTATTCCATCCCTTTCTTCCTGGATGGTGGAAAGTCCTCCAGATGCCAAAGCTGGCTGTGGATAGAATTTTAAGAAGGGACCATGGGTGCAAATTGGTATGTGTGTACTCCTTCCTGCATACTGCCTGCAGTTACTGGGTAGGGAAAGCATCATGTAACCTTAACATTTAATCAAGGGAATAAAAGGGCCAGACTGGCTATGAGAGACCCAATGTGTAACAAGGGGAGCTGGGTCACTGAAGTGAAATCACCTTCCATCAACTGCAGACAGGTCAGGGAAGCCTTGCCTGAAATTAATGACCTTGTTTTGCGTCCACAGCGCACACAGTGCTTTCACCAGATAGTTTTCCTTTTATTTTTTTAATTCATTGCTCCAAGCTCTGCCATTAAGTACTGCTCCAAAACTCTCCTACTGATGGATCATGCTCCTTTCACATGATCTGATATAACGCTTCGTCCCAGAGAAGGAGGGAGGTGGGTTGGCGGGGATGAGGGGCTCCAGGGGTGGGAGTGTGGCAGGAGGAGATACAGAGCAGGAAAGCCTGGCAGACAGCCGCTGCCTTGCAAGCCAGCCCATTTCTTCTGAGCCCAGAGCCAAGCCAACATACCTGCTGAGGGCAGGGCAGTGGGGCCTTCATTCTAGGTCTCGTCTCTGCCTCCACCCACAGAACGGTCAAGAGCAGCCTCTGAAATACACCCACCAATTATTTCTTATAAGCAGGATCTTTGCCCTAATGGGGACAGAAGGGTGGGAGGTAAAAGCAGGCCTTCTTTTAAAAAACGTTTCAATGAGCCAACATGACACAAAGAAAATGAGCCTTGCCTCCTAGAACGAGGGGAAGCGAAGTATTCTGCAGTCTCTTGAGGGAGGTTGTGTGTGTGCGTACAATGCTTTGCTCACTGCCCCCTGGGTACAGAGCGCAGTTTCTCGCCTGCTCCTTGTGCCTCGGTAGCAGAGGAATGAAGCCACGGAAAGGGCATCTTGCTCTCTTAATCACCGGTCTTTCCTGACCTGGATGCTCTCCCTGAAGAGTGGACGGTGGAAAGTAATGAAGGTCATTGCTGTGAAAGGTTGGGGCTCTCATAACCGCAGCCACTGAGGGTGTGAGCCTGCTTTTCTTCAACAGCAGGTGGGGATCCCAGCCGTAGTTCCCTCCCATGGGGAGGCCAGAGAGGAGTAACGGGGAGCTGAGGGACCAGAAAGGTTATTGACTGAGTCCAGAGGAAGGAGAAGGCCACCATCTTAGCCATCAAGATAGACAAGCGCTGTCCAACAGAGATGCAGCGCAAGCCACTCGTATAGTTCTAAGGTTCGAGTAGCAAGATTAAAAGAGTAAAATGAGCCTTGGCTGGTGTGGCTCAGTGGCTTGAGCACTGGCCTGAGAACCAAAGGGTTGTTGGTTCAGTTCCCAGTCAGGGCACATGCCTGGGTTGCAGGCCAGGTTCCCAGCAGGGGATGCATGAGGCAACCACACATGGATGTTTCTTTCCCTCTCTTTCTCCTTCCCCTCTCTCTAAAAATAAATAAATAAAATCTTAAAAAAAAAAGTAAAACGAAAAAGGTAAAATTAATCTTAATAATGTGTTACACCTAGCCCCAACAATCCCAAATACTATTATTTCAACAGGAAAAACATAAAAATTATTAACATGATATTTTATTTTGCCTTATTAACACAAGTCTGAGGCATCGGGGGTGTGGGGTGGTTTGCAGCACGTCCGATTCCCACCCCTACTTTTCAGTGCTTAAAGAGAAATGTCAGTCTGCCAAAACCGAGCAAGTCGTGTTTAACAGAAAAGTATTCCACACAGCTTCAGTTTTTAATGTAAAATAAAGCCAAATAAAAAATTCAGTTCTTCAGTCATAATAGCCACATTTCAAGTGTTTAAGAGCCACCTAGAGCTACCGGCTACTGTACCTAGACTATAAATGCGTGGACTTTGCCCCCAAAACAAAATTCTCCGCAGAACTGTCGACCAAGGTCGAGGCGCAGGGAAACTGCAGGTCCTGCAGTTCCGGATGTCTTCACCAGGCGACACTAAAGAGCACGCCCTCAACTGCTCCAGACCGGCGTCCGACCCCGGAAGTTAAATCCCACGGTTTCATCTACTTCCTCTAGCTTTGTCCACGCCTCCGATACATTTAGCGTAAGCTCCGCGGGTCCTGAAGTCTGGGTAGAATGTGCCGGAGAGCAGAGCAGCAGTGTCTGCCGAACAAATGAAAAGCCGCGAGCAGTTCCCGGGTGCAGGCTCGTACGGCACTCCGGAGCCGCGCACGCAGCCTCCGACCGCACAGGGCCCGACACCGACGGGGCAGACGGTAGAGAGCACAGCTACCGTCACCGCGTTGCTCTCTCCAGAGTCGCCAGGCCTTCTCCAATGATTCAAAATTCAAGTCCGGCGCTGCTGCATCCTCAAGATGTCGGAGACAGGATGGAAACGCTCATGGTAAACTGGGGGAAGGGGCTGGCAGGGGTTCCAGGACTGCCGACTCGGAGAAGTTGCCAAGGGTCAGCGGCCCTCGTGGAGCCTTTTCCGCGCCCAGGATGCGCGTAGAGTTGGGGACTTGACGGAGGAGGCGGGGGGGAGGGGATTGCAGGTCATTGCTTGGGGCCGACGAGCAAAGGTCGCGCTGCTGCAGTGGTATCTGGGTACAGATGCGCGGAATTGACGGGGCCTTGGGGGACATCGGGGGAATGTTCCCGTGAGACCCTGAATGAGGTGCGAGCGCTGTTGAACTTTGCTTAGGGGTGGATGCCTTGAGTGACAGATCGGAGGACACCCGGGTAGATAGTTGGTCCAGTATAGCCCCAAGCCGGAGACGTTGGGGTCGCCGCGGGTAGGGAGAGAGGGCACCTTTGGGATTTTGGCCCCCAGCCGGCCAGGAAAAGGTGCGGTTAGCCGGCTGGGGATTGGAGCAGTCAACGGGTGCCGCGAGGCCACGCCCCCAGGCGTCCAGGTTGGCTGCGGTAGGCGAGCCGCCGGGCCGCCATTGGAGGAGGTGGGGGCGGGGCTGGGCAGGTGCGCCTGTTGGGCTCTGTTGCTGCTGTTGGTGGGTGGAGCCCGCAATGCTGCCTGGCCTTGGCCTTGGCCTTGGCCTCGGCCTCGGCCTCGAGGGCCTTGGCACTGCAGCAGCTCTCCTAAGAAGTCTGGGTTTTGGGCCATTTTCGCCGGTGGGGGAGTGCGGAATTTTTTTTTTTTTTTTTTTTTAAGCCTTAAAGAAAGGCGGTGGCAGCTATGTTTATTTGCATCTTTGAAAACGTTACCTATTTGTCTTTCTAGGCCTTCCAGCTTTGGCCATGAAATTTATTGGATTTAAAGTTGGATTGGTTTTGGATTTATGATTGAATTGGATTTACTTTCTCTCTATCATCTATTTATCTAGCCATCTATCTATTTTAATCCTTACCCAAGGATATGTTTGATTGATTTTTAGAGAGAGGAAGGGGGAGAGAGAGAGAAACATCATCTATTGCTTGCCTCTCCTTTGGGTCCCCACTGGGGATGGAAACCACAACCTAGGTGTGTGCCCTGACCCAATCGAACCCACAGCCTTTTGGTATGTGGGACAATGCTCCAGCCAACTGAGCCACCGGCCAGAGAGCAGTTTGTTTTTTTTAAAGGGATGTAAAAATCGCTCGTCCTCTCGAATTGCTCCATGGGCATGGACCATCATGAAGGCACACCTGGAATTTGTATATGTTAACCTTCTCACTTTGGGACAGCATTAAAGCTCTTGTGAGGGCTATGCGTTCAGCCTTTTGTGCTGAGGTTTCTGGTGCAAAGGCTTGGGCTTCTGTTACTTTGTCTGCAGTGATGACTGCATACCCAGTTCACCACTGGCCGTTGTCCATGTAGCTGTGTCCGTCTGTATGCAGCTTCTAGTCTGGTGCCACCAGTGGCCAGTCCAGTAGATCTGGCCTGCTGGAATAAACTCGGTCAGTAATTTCCAAGCACTCCTGGTGAAGGACTGTCCTCCTCTTTATCTGGGCATAGGGTGGCCCGGTTAAGGGTTGTGGTTTGCAAGGTTATGCTTGGATTGTCCAGCAGAATGGCCTGGTATTTCCCCACACACCCTGCTGTCAGCTAATACCTTCCTTTCTGTTCCAAGGTGAGTCAGGCCCTGTGTGGTACCAGCACTGTGTGTAGTGGGCTGTCCCGAGGTAAACTTCTCAGCTTCCTGTAAGATGTCACAGGTAGCTGCTACTGCCTGGAGACATGTGGCCATCCCTTTGTTGTGTGATCCTGCTTCTTTGAGAGATAGGCTGTGGGTTAGGGTATATTTCCTAGAGTCTGGGTTAGCGCCCCCAGTGCAATTCCCTGCCTTTCATGAACATACAGTTTGAAAGGCTTCTGTAAATCAGGCAGTCCTAGTGCAGGAGCCAAAACCAGCTTTTCCTTCAAGGTATCAAATGCTACCTAACAATCCCCTGTCCATTTGAAGGGTTCAGAGTCCAGTCCCTTCAAGGAATTACATAGTGGCTTTGTTATGAGTCCAATGTATGGAATCCAAATTTGACAAAAGCCTGTAATTTCTAGGAACCCATGAAGCTGCCTTTGGTTCTCTGGGATTTTTAATGCAGCATTGGGTTGCTTTCTGTCTGCCATCAGGCTCCTGGTACCCTGTTTTACTTGAAATCCTGGATATGTTGCTTCCTGTTTGCAAATCTGGGCCCTAGGAGGTGACACCTTATATCCCATTTTTGCTAAATGATTTAGGACTGTGATGGTGTTGTGCAGTCCTCATAGTTGCTGCTGGCTATAGGTCATCTACATACTGCAAAAGAACTCCTGATTTCCACTGAACATCCCTTAAGTCTCTTGCCAACACTTCCCTAATATCGTCGGGGAGTTCTTAGATCCTTGTGGCAGTACGGTCCAGCGGTATTGGAGTGTGGCTTCAGTTTCTGGGTTCTGCCATTCAAAGGTGAACAGTAAGTAGCTGAGCCTGTTCATCTATTGGGATGCGGAAAAAGGCATCCTTCAAGTCGAGGACTGAAAGCCATTTGCTACCCCAGACTCCATGGTCAACAGGATGTAAGGACTGGGCACTGCAGGATGAATGTCCTGAACGAGGTCATTTAGGGCCCAGAGATCCTGTACAAACCGATATTCATCAGAGTGCGGCTTTTTGACTGGCAGAGTGGGGGTGTTGTAGGGTGACTGGCACGGCTGAATTAATCCTGATTTTAAGAACTTCTGCATCACTGGCTGGATGCCCTCTAAAGCCTCCTTCTTGAGGGTGTACTGCTGCTTTCGTGGGACCCGTGACCCCTCTTTTAGATTTATCTTTATGGGTCGTACGTTAACTGCTTTACCTGGGGTTCGATCGACCTGTTTGCGGATCTGAGGTGGGGAGGGATCACCTCTGGGACCTTCCGGACAGGTCAGGAATGCCTGCAGTCAGGAGGGCATGTTCCAGCAGGACCTCCACACATCACCGCTGCTTCTCCAGAGAAAAAGTTATTTGTGCGTGCAGTTTACAAAGTAAATCTTGGCCCAGCAATGGAATGAGACAATCTGGCATAGAGAGAAAACTATACATAAATTTTTGATCCCCAAGCTCACATTCTAGAGGTTGTAGCTAGCCAGTCACTCCAGTAATTGTTACTTCATTTGAACTTTTCTCGGTTAGTTTTGTGTTGAATACCAAGTATGTAGCTCCCGTATCTGCAAGGAAATTGATTCGCTTGTTCCACACAGCCAGTTGCACCCTGGGGCTCCGCTGGGGAAGTAGTAATAGGTCAGGGGAGACACCCAGTGGAGCCCCTGGGCCCCCCACTCATCACCAGACCCCGCTCTCCTCTTTAGCACTGACTGGGGAGGGTTCTCATCTCTGTCTTCTAGGCACTCCGCCCTCCAGCGGCCCTCCTCACAGCAGGCACACCCCTGCTGTAGAGTCTTTCCTCCCCTTCGGGCCCTCCTTGCCACAGTCACAGTGGTGGGCGCCTAACGAGCCTCTGCTTTACTTTAGGGTCCTGCCTCTTCCCTTGGCCTCCCCACCTGCTTCTGAAAACACCGAGGCCTGTCTTCCCCGTTTCCCGGGCATTGTAAACTTTAAGTGCAGTGTCCACCAGCTGAGAGGGACTCATTACCAATGCCCCATCTACACACTGGAATTCCATTCTAATATCTGGGGCGCTCTGCCCAATGAAAGTCATGTTCATCCTTCTTACATTTGCTGGTGCCTCTGTGTCAGCGTCAGTGTGCTTCCCATGAGCCCGTTAGGTCCTCTAAAAATGCAGAAGGGTCCTCATCTGGCCTTTGCTGAAGAATCTGTGTCAAATGCCGGCTCCCCTGCCAGGGTCCTCCTTTTCTAAGTCCTTCCATCATACACCTTCTGTAGGGTTTCAGGGAGGCTTGGCCCCCACTGTTATTTGGGTCCCAGTTAGGCTCCACCACAGGAATTGCCCCAACAGGGTAGGGGCCCCAGTGGGATCTTCATCGTGGAGGCGCTGGGCCTCTTCCCTTGCCTAATTTGTAACCATCCTTTTCTCATCTGTAATCAATAAAATATTTAGGAGAACCTGTACATCTGCCCAGGTTGGAAGATGAATGGCAAAAATAGAGGCGACATGATGATCTCCCATTCTCTGAGGATCATCCCTACTGCTTGGGGTGGTGGGGCTGGGTGGCGGGGTGGAGTGCGGGGGTAGGGCGGTTTAGAATTCCTCCAGGTCAGCAAGTCTGAGTGGAGAGTGGAGCATGGGCCCAATAGTAGCCAGAGGGCTGGCCTTCCTGATTTACTCAGCCTGTAGGATTTTGCCTCAAAGGGAATTGGCTTGCTCTGAATGGGGAGGCCCCCTGGCTATAGGCGGTGACTTGCCCTGGGGGATGAAACCCACTCTACATCCTGCAGGGGTGGAGCCGCTGGCTTTGTGGTCTCCACTTCAGGGGCAGTTGGCCAAAGACATGATGGCAAGGAAGCCCCTCCTGCCTCCGAGCCTCTGTCCCCTGGGTTCAGACCATTAGTGGGGTTTATTTCCTCATTATCCCTTTCTTCCTGCTTTTTACTATCAGGGAGGGGTTTTGAGGCCCCCTTCCTTTTCTGTGCCACCAAGTGACGCTCTGTCTCCGGCAACCACGCTATTAGGCAAAGATATAAATACATGGAGAGAGCAGGGCTCCTCCCATGTTCC
>VMDR010012349.1:0-26742 GCA_007922815.1 Macrotus californicus | reverse complement strand
TTAAACTAGAGTCCATGGATGACTTCCAGGGGCTATGGCTTCCATGAAATTGTGTGTAATTGTGTGTAAAATTTGAGGTAAATGTCCTCCGTGTGTGTGTGTGTGTGTGTGTGTGTGTGTGTGTGTGTGTGAAGACACCATGGCCTTTATTAGGTTATCAAAGGTGTCCATTATTTAAAGTAAGTCTCTTAGTTTTTGTGCCCAGAACTGAAATACAACAGGTTTCTGTCCATATGGAATTTTGGAAACATCTGCCTGACCTGAAATTTGATTAGTAAGTCAGCCTCGTATACATAATGAGATAAATTCTGATTTTTCATAACTTCTACTTCTGGTGTGAGTCTGAAGTGTTTACTGTAAGAGTCTTATCCCAGCAAACCCCCGTTTTATCTTCTTTTATTTGCACATGCACTGAGACATATACATTTAGAAAATATACTTTATGTGTTTGCTGCTTGAAGTAATTACACTATTTCAATTAATATTCTGACTTTGTTTTTTACTAATTCTGAGCTTTTTTTTATTGTTGTTCAAGTACAGTTGTCTCCATTTTCCTGCCACCACTTTCCCCTATCCCACCCTCAATCCTTCCCCTATTTAATCTAGCTCCTTATTTTCTTATGTAAATTCTATTACTTTAATCATCCATAGACACTAAATAGATAGGGTAAGCAAAATACCACACTAACTCATGGATCTAAGGAGATACAAATGGGGAATTCTGTCCTCTGGAAGTGGAGCTGAAGAGGCAGAGACTTGCCTAACTAGAAGTGGCAGTGAGTCAAAGGCTCAGATCCCACAGGTGTAGGGACTGCCCTGGGTTTTTTATTTTATAATAAAGAAATGGGAAGGGCTGTTAGTGTTTTAAAGGCATGTTAAGTTAAATGAGTCATGTATTGGTACCATTCATTTATTCTAAAAGATAACATTTAGAAATTCCTCATACTACTAAAGAGATTGTCGAGATTTAATATCAGATATGATACCAAAATCCCCAAATTCAATTCCAGCTTGATGATTTATTTACCTTGGATGACTTGCTTAACTCTTCTATATCTCAATTTCCTCATCTGTAGTAATGTAACTTACTTCATAATGTTCTTTTGAGAATTAAATTAGTAAATATGTATGAAATGCTAGAACAAAATGCCAGAAATGTGTGTTTCAGCTACCATGGGGAGAGCTGTGGAAAGGGTCCAGAAACGGAGTGCAGGAAATGCCCGTAAACATAGCAGTGCATGTTCTCAGTAGAAGGTACCCACCCTCTGCTGGCTGACCCTTACCACCACGTGCAACACAGAGACCCATGACCCTTCGCCTTCCAGGTATGGGAGTGGTAAAATCCTCATCTTTATGACATATGCTAGCACAACAGTATTTGACATAAAAATTGATGCACTCTTGGGGCATGTGCCTGTGAAATAAAGAAAAAAATGCTTTTTGATCCACTTGGCTGGCTGGTTGCCCCAGGTGTAGAGGAACTTAGCTGTGTAGCAGGGTTGGGATGCTGTGAATAGGTTTCTGTTATCAGAGCACCTGTTTTTCTCTGGGTGTTTACAGAGATCTTTTGGTTAGGTTTATTTACCTTATGGCTAAATATTGACATATTCAAAAGAAGCTCCATGCTAAAAGCATGACACATATTGACTCTTCTTAATTTTTTCGGTTGTTACATAATTCAATAACAGCTCAAGACACCACCACCTTTTTCTTATTTTTAATTTCCATAACATGTTTGCTTATATTGATCATATTCCTCCGACAACTTTCTACTTCACTGTCCCTTTTGTTTCGATGGCTTCTCTCTTTTTCCAGATATAACTCAAGGTTTTCCACACTGCAAGCTGTCATTCAAAGCCCCGTACTGATATTAACAGGTATTGATCTAATTTAGCAGTTTGAGTCATTGTTTCTGAAGCTTAAAAAAATAAATCAACAACACACAGGGCACAATGGGGCTTCCTCATCTTTTCCATATTTAGGTATTGGTTTACGATGTGGTCAGATCTCAAATGTTTTACTAGTGCTACGATTAAATCTTAACATCTCCTGCAAAGATTCTGGTTTTTAGTCTCTCCTTTTCTGTATTTTCTCCTCTGTGTGCACAATTTGCCAATCCTGGGTTTGAGAGGCAATACTTGAAATAGTTTTGATTTTTTTTCCCCTCATCTACACCTCCCCTTATCTTAGATGCAGCATGAAAAAAAAGTGAGAGCAGCCAGGGTGGTTGGAAATATTGTAATTGCACCTTTTTGGATTAGCTCTAGGCTCAGTTTGCAAGGCTTTTTAATCCACTCACTCATCAAGGTAGATATGAACTCAAAGCAGATCAGGTTTGGTGTAAAAAAGAAAAAAATGAGTTAGAGTTCATTTCATTAACCATTGTGAGCAAAAAGAAATGAGTAGATTCTATTTGAATGTTTATGTATACAATTTATTTATATAGTTCTTCCACTGTTTTTGCCCTTGTCATTAGTTTTGAAAATATGGTAGGTATTTTGAAAATAATGTGCATATGCTTTAAATATTAGGTTTGTCATGAGAGAGGTCGTGGCATGCTTGTAGTTTTGTGTAATATTGTTAATTCCTAAAATAGCTCTACTGGCATATTTTGTTGATAACTATTTTTACCCTTAAAAATATATCTGGGGATTAGGTGTAGTTTTAAGCAAAAAAGCCTTTTAGTGACCTGTAACTTTTATATATTTTGAAAAATTTTATATTTTATATTATGTTTAGGACCGTGAAGTTTGTTCTGGGCCCATGTTTAGAAGAGTGACCACCAAGTCCTGTAAGAATAAGCCCAGTGCAACTGTTGGTGTGGCCTAGAGTCTGATATTCAGTTTAAAGACGTCGTTGTTGGACGTATTATGTGCAGCAGTGATTGGACTAGTTCTGTAAGAACTAGATTATAAGGTAGCCACTTTAACTGAACTAGTTGTTAATTATATTTTAAAAGACTGCTATGAAGCAAAGCCACAGGGAAATAGCTCTAGCGTTAAAGAAAGTACGACATCTATTGTATGTTCTCCTATCATTTGGTTGGAAAAAGCTTTGAATTTTTAATCTGAGAAACAAAAGAAGATGTAAAGTGTTCAGCCTGGGCGACTGTTCGTTTAGATTGGTGAGTCTACAATGGGTTTTAGCAGCTTCATTGTGGAATCTCTGACGCTATCTTCTCTTCCTTTTGATCTATGATTTTTTAAAAAGATTTAATTTTAAAATGATTTTAGACTTACAGAAAAGTTACAAAATAATATAGAGTTTACTTATATCCTTCATTTGGCCTCTGCTAATGTTAACAATTAATATAACCATAGTACAGTGATCAAAACCAGGAAATTAACATTTATACAATATTGATTCTAAATACATACCTTATTCTAATTTCACTTAGTTTTCTACTAATTTTATTTTTCTGATCTAAGTCCCAATCTAGGATCCTGCATTGCATTTAGCTGTTGCATCTTCTTAGTTTCCTCCTGTCTGTGACATTACTTTAGCCATGACCTTGTCTTTCATGACCTTGACAACTTTCATAATTACTGGTCAATTATTTTGTTGAATATCTCTCAGTTTAGGTTTGATTTTTCCATGATCAGGTTGAGGATATGCATTTTTGGCCAGAATACCCCAGAAGTTATGTGTTTTTCTCAGGGCATCATGCGAGGGGGTATACTATATTTTATGACACTAGTGTATGTTAATCTCGATAACTTGGTTAAGGTGATACCTGCTGCATTTCTTCATTGTAAATTTACTAGTTTTCCCCACTGAATTCATAAATGTCCTTGGGGGAAATGCAAGGTATTATGCAAATATCTTGTTTGTTTGGAACTTTTGCCCACTGATTGTAGCACCCGTTGGTAGATCCTGCTTGCAACAATTATTATTGTAGCGTTCTAATGGTGATTTTGCATTTCTTTCATTTATTTGGATTTTTCTGTAAGGAAGAGCTGTTCCTTCTCCCAATTTATTTGTTTAGATCTTCAATGACTAATTTGTATCATCAATAAATTACATTAATCCTATATTGTGGACTAGTGCGGGGACTACAGTGTGGACTAGATATTTATTTTTATTTTGTAATTTGCAGTCTACTAAATACCTTTATTACTGTGTTGCTCAAATTGTATATTTTTTGACCTTTGGAAGCTGTTCAGGTTGATTTCCTGTGTTCTTTTAAGAGGTTCCTGTGTTATTTATTTATTTATTTATTTTCTAGCACTTTCTTATTTTCTGGCACCAAAAGATGTTACAGGCTCATCTTGTACTTTTCTTGCCTCATCACTGGAATTAGCTACTTCAAAGAGTCCCCTTATATCTATCTACATACCACTGGAGAATGGTGTTTGGAGACTAAGATCTTGTTCTATGAATTTATAAAAAAGACCTGTGTTTTTAAGAGCATGTTAAAAAGAAAGAAATATTAAATAAATAAATCAGAATATTTAGAGATGTGTAGCTGCAGCCAAGAAGGCAATTTCCAAGCAGTAGGTCTAGGGAGCTATTACAAGGTGGAGTGTTCTCTTCAGGATGTGAAGACATTGGAAAGCATCGCAAGTGGGTCTTTTCCCAAGATGACCTAGAAGCATTTGTAAGGATCTTTACTTTTTACACATAATCCATTTTCTTTTTTCTTTTCTCCTGTTTATGACATCAGCTAAGAATTATACTGTGCCAGTGAGAAAATGTATTTGGTTTTGCTACTCCTTGAAAGTTTGGGTTGTAACCAAAGCAAAAACACAGTGTGACCCATTGATATAAGCCCTTAGGTTAAAAGTTTTGTATATGCCCGTTTGGGTTGTCAGAGTATAGAGCATGTCTCTGTTGTTCTTCCCTGCATGCTCAGGGTCCTCTCAGTTGCCGTGGCACACAAAGGCATACATGCATGCGTTGCCCCTGTCTTGGCCTCTCATCCCTGACAACCAAGTGGGCATCTTCATGGAAAATAATGCAGACTCAACAAGATCACAACCTTGGTGCTAAAACTGCTGTTAATGAGGTGCTGTGTATGAATTAATTAAATTAGCTTGCCACTCATGTGGCAAGCTGTGTTTAGTGTTTGTCTGGTTGACTCATTTAGGAGGATAAAATCGTGGTAGTCTCTGCCTTGCCTGTTTTCATCAAAGAGATGGGCTCATTTGGAATGAAACTTTATCAATCAGAGCATGCAGTGGGCTCACCCCCCCAGCTCTGCCTAATGAAGTCAAGCTGTTTTTCTTTCGTACATGGCACATCCTGTTGCCTCTGACGAGGGGCGGGGTGAGGGCGCATTGGCTATAGATCAGTTCTAACATGGATTGCTTCTTTTCTAGCAAAGACATAACCCCCTTTTCTTTTCTGTTTTCTGTTTCTTGGTATGTTTATGGATTTATGGTTATCTTTTTTATGCAGGGTATGAATTTAAAGTGGCAAGTATATAAAAATGCTGGTTTCTGTTTGTTAGGAGAGACCAACGATTGTACAGCGGTAGCTAAGAACTCCCAACAATGCTGGAAGGAATAATAGTACAACCAGCACAGAAATGGAGCATTTTGAAAGGCAGTATTCTTTAACGTTGGGAAAGTAATGGAAGGTCAAAATGAAGCTCAATAGAAAAGCCATTATGAAAGGAAGGGGCAGAATTTGGCTTTTATGTTGCTGTCAGGATTTTGGATTTGTTTTCTTTTTATTCTGACAAAATGCTTTTGGGGTGTGTTTTTTTCTCTTCAATTTCAAACAGTTTATACAAGTGTTATTTTAAACTTCCTTGTGTTTACATCATCATGTCTTTTAAAAAGACACTTTTTTCAATTTTGTTATCTGGGAAATTTTAAGGACCAAGCTGCTGTTTGTAGGGCACACATACACATATATGTGTTAATGTGGGTACTTCCACTTTCACTGCCTGATATGGAAAAAAAATTAAGTACAGGACAGTGTAAGAATACTTTGTAAGAGTTTTCGGTAAAAGTCTATCTATGCATTGTGATGTGGTAGTGTGATTACCAGTCACTGATCAGTTAATACATAAAACATTTGCACCTAAAGATTTTACAGATACAAAAATGATACAAGCTCCTTGTCAGACAGCAAGTCGGTGGCAGAAGTGGATTCAGGGTTTTGAGTTCTGACTTCGGTATTGTTGTCAGGTCACTAATCTGCTAGACTTTCCAGAAGAGTTTGAGGCCTGAGGAAAGGAGATGCCAGAGACGTACTTCCAAAGAGATGAGTCACTTTGGGTGGTTTGATATAATAAATCTGTGTTTATTTTGCAAAAGGCTTTTGAACAGATATTAGAGAAACAAATTTCATCATTATGTTCAACTTTATACTTCATAACATCGTACTTTCTGTTCCAGTAGTTAACAGCACCAAGCTCATGCTTCTTTTCTTCTTGTTCTCTTTAGAGTGTTTTCTATTTTTAAAAAGGCAGAGATTTTTAGTTTTTTATCACAGTGATTTTAAACGTCATTAGTATCCTTTGCCTCTAATCTTTCTAATGCTGTGCTGTGCTTTGCCTGTGCTACTTTACTTCCTTGCTATGAAACGTTCTGTGGGTCCCTAATACCCACAGAATTCTTCCTCCTGACCCTGGCGCCCCTCATGTTGTTAACTCAATCCAGTTCTCCTGTGGCTGGATGTGCACATCGCAACTTAAACTCTTCTGTCCTTCCTGAACATGCTCCAGACACCTCTCCTCTGCTCACGTTACTCTCTTTCCTTGCAGGGCCCGTAGCACTCATCTTTGCTAAGTTGCCACATCTCTTTGAAAGTGCATTTCTTATACCATTAACTTAGTGCAAATTTTCTTATCCAGGAGATGCAAGAACAAGGCTCCTGGTCTTATGGACCTTGCCCTCTGGTTGAGGATGGGGTTGCAGACCATCAACAAGTGAATACAATGTTAAAATTCTCAATTTCTCATGGCTATGCATACTATGAATACATTAGATAATTATGATAATATTATACTTGGGGTGGGGGGAAGAGAGTGTAGGCCAGATTAGATTGAGTTGTGCAGGGTAGGTCACTTCAAGAGGGTGGTATTAGGCCGTGACTTGAATGCAAAGGAAGAGCCAGCCCTGAGAAGATCTAGGAGAAGAGGGAAAAGGCACAAAGGTCTTGAGATAGGAGAAATCTTGGTGAGTTCCAAGAATAAGAGGAAGGTCAAGTGTCTGCAACACACTGAGCCAAGGGGTTAGTAGTAAGATTCCCCGGGACGGCTGGGGAGAGGCCAGTTCATGTAGGGATTTGGGAACCAGCACAAAGTGTGTTGACTTTAAGGTCTTGGTAAAGATTTAGGCACAAGAGTGTAATGATCTGGTCTTTGCAATTCATTTCATTTATTTCAATTATTTGTATAGTCCTTTTAAAGTAATGGATTATAAGCTCTTTTGGAGTAGGAATGATCCATGTAGTCAGTTTTGTTCATAGATAAGAAGCAGTCAGTAAATATTTGTGGAATTGCTGAGGGATTAAATCAGGAGATTCTGAGAAATTATTGTTGTAGGGGTTTGAAATTAATATTTAACAGAAGCAGAAAGAGTCAAGGTCATACTTGGCTCTTTACCGGTGGCCATGGTCATGATCCTCTGGGGGAGAAAGAGGTGGAAGAGCACAAGCTAATATGATTGTTGCAGTCCAGCAAAGGGAATGGAGTGTGGATTTGGGAGTCAGACTGGCAGGGTAGGAACCTCAGTCTGTCTCTGACCTGTTGGGTCTTGGGAAAGTTACGTAATCTCTCTTAGCCTTTATTTCTGCACCAGTCAGATGGTGACAATGATATTATTTACCTTATTAGTCTGTCATGAGTCTTCACCGAGATCAGCCATGTAAAACACTGAGAATGATGCCTGGCCCATGACGAAGACCCAGGAAGTGAATCCCCAGAACATTTGAACAAAGGCCCTCTACAGCATCTCTGTTGTGAGGCTCTTGTTGAGGTTCTTTCAGGCTCTCAAACCAATCCTTGACCTCCTTACCCCTTTTATGTGGGATTTTAGGGTGATTCTGTTGGAGTTTAAAATGGAGTGACTTACTTAGTCTTTAAAAAATAAATGGATTCAAACAAAAACTTCTCCTTTTTATTTCTTGTGTGGCATTGGAGAAATATATCTTTAGCAAATTATATATTTGGAGAGAGGGATACAGCCATTTGGTAAAAAGTCATAATCTACATATATCTTATTAATTTTCTTTCATAATTGATTCAACTATAAAATTATATGAGAAACTGTAACCTGGCTTTAGCCCAGATGATTCCAAGTTCTAGAACTTCTATCATTATATATGTTATTAGCACTATCTTTAGTGTCTTTGTTGAAGGACTGTTATAGGTGTAATGATTTTCTAACAGCTTCCTCTGTATGAAGTCCCAGGCAGCTCTGTGTCGTAAGAAATTTCATGCTTAATGGCACTTGTAGAAACCACACGTTGGGGAGAGATGAGCATTTTTACCTTGGGAAGAAGCCAGTAGAACTTGTATATGCATAAAGAGCAAGGTGTTAAGGAATGAATTCAGTCTGTGTTCTTTAATTAAATTATGTTTTAGAAGTTTTATTTCAGGCCAGCTCATATGACATCGCACAATTTTTGGGGTGCTCTTTCCTTTTAGTCTCATTAATACACTGAACTTTTGGATTGGAAAACATGGTATAAACTAATGGTGGAATTCAGACTGGAGTTCTTTGAGGGTGTGGTTTATTGTTCCTTTTCCAACTCTTAAATAATTCTGAAACATTTTAACCAGCCAAAAAGAAAAATCCCTCAAGGCTTTTTGTACAGTTGTTTTGTTTCTCTTCTGCTACTCCCAGTAATATTACATAAGTTACCTGGAAATTGTGAAGCTTGGGTACACTGAGCCAGCGGGTCAAAATTTCTGGAATTCTCACTTCCTTAAACATAAGAGTGAAGCTGGATAATTTTTGTAAGATAAGAAAGAATCTGGGAGAAGTGTTAAAAGTGAATGATACTTTCTGTAATTATTGTTCTTTTCCGTATAGGCAAAGCCAAAAAGGACAGAGGCAAATTATGTGTCCAGGGATTTGTAGCTCAATTTGACTTTTTCAATAAATTTGGGTAAAGTTTAAGTAACTTCTCAATATTTAGGCATTACTCTTCTTTATAGGTATTTTTGCTTGTGCAGGGGTTGCTTGAAAATGAGCAGAAGTTGACGCTATTAAGATTCTGGAATTCAAAAACCCATACTTTTTGGATCAAAGAGTATGGAGAATACTGTTCCTCAGCTTTAAATCTGTTTGGTTATGAGATTAGGTTATTTTAAGTTTGTTCTCCTTTCAACAGTTTGGAGCATTTTGGCATATTCAACTGAATTTATTGCCATGGAATAAAGTTATGGGATTTGCTTCATGTTTATTCTCGAATATAGTTTAAAAACTTAGAGTAATTTATAATATTAATTTATAATACAAATTATCCAGAGTCAAATCCCAGCTCTGTCTTTGACCTCGCTAGAAAAGGAATCTCTTGGACGCTTACTCTAGATGTAGGTCTGGAGATCTTGCCCTGCTACACCCTCCCCAATGCTATGGTTCTTTTAATTTTTATTATAAATCTACACCTTCTATATTCATAAAAGAATACAATATTGGATGCTAGTGTGTGATGAGATATACTTCACAACCTAAAATACATTCTTTAATCATATCCTTGAACCTAAACCAGAAATGACTTGTACCTTTTTGATGTTGTTATTCTGGAAGTTGACCTCAAAGTAGCCATTGTTCTCAAATGTGCACTCGAACAGAAAAGAAACCCACATCCAGATTCATTGTTGGTTCATACTCTTTAATGAAGCCAGGTTACATTCTCTGGAATGAAGTCCATGAGGAGCATTTTGCACATTATCTTTCCCAAAGTACTTTCCTAGTCCTTTACTTTTTGGGCTTATTTGTACTTCTAAGCAGAGGAAGAAAAAAGAACAAGAGGAATATGAGAATATTATTCCCTTTAAGTCTTCTGATTCTGACCTAATTATACTGGCTTCCCTTGGTAAGACTTAAGTCCCCCGTACACCAGGGTGCTTTATTCACATTAGGTCCGTATTCCAGTGCACTGCCCATGGAAGATGCCCAGTAGATAGTCAGTGATGACTACATCACTTCGATACTTTTTTCACTTGTAGCTGAATTTGAAGAACTACATTTTAGTTTCTTGAGTCAATGCCAGGTTGTAACTAGATATCCTTCTTTTGACAATGGTTCATTGGAAACAAGATGGACTTTAAATCTCCCGTAAGAAACTCTGTAACAAAAGTGGCTCTTGGCAGATTAGCAAGTGAACGCTCCAAGTTGCCATGCTATCGTGGTATCAGAGGTAAAATGCTTTTCTAAGGCAAAGACGGTATAACATGCACTAGTCCGATCCAGTGTTCATGGTACTCTAGTCACAATATTTAGAGATGAATCAGTTGAATTCTGAGCTTAATCCTGCAGCAACACTATTTTTCAGTATTTGTTTTTAATACATTGATATTGAGGGAAAGAATGACCAACTTTGTCTTACACTATCCTGGCCTTTTCACTCTGCTTATCATTAATATTTTACAGGAAATTGTGGTGCATTGGAACCGCCCCGCCATAGACTTCTGTTATACTTAGAGTGGTGTGCACTGGACTATGAAACACAATATTAAGATAAGAAAATTCTTTTCATGAGAGCACATTATTCCCAGGTATGAGTTAAGGTGGGAGGTGGGAGGTGGAGAGTTAGATGCTTGCTTGAATTCAGTCACTTACTTGGGATGGGACGTTAGGTCAGTTTCATAACCATTTCATATCTTTGTTTTCTCCATCAATTATGGTAATAATAACCATCATCATCTACGCTGTCTGTTTCATACATAGCTGTGAGGATACAATGAAATAATAAATGTGAAGCACTTTAAAACTTCCAAAGGTATTATTATTAGCTGTCATTTTCATTGGAAGGCCTGGCTGAGAAAACATTTCTTGCCTTGACAACTGATCTTCAGGGAGCAGCAAGCCCATCAGGCCTCATGGTCATCCTGCCTTTGTGTACTTCACAAGTGCGAGAGGAGCCATGGATGTGACTTCCATTTCCCTGCCTAGTCCCTAGTCCCCTAGGGGTCAGAGAAGGGCACGGAGTTCTCCTCGTGTTAAGTTCCACACATCGGTATGGTTTACTCAGACATTTTCCCTCTTTTTACAGCGTAAAATCCTTGACATCATTTTCATGGTGGGCAGGAAATCTCAATAGATATCATCATTTGTAAAGGGCCTGTGTCAATTTTTTCAATTCTTTCATATCACCCAAGGCATTCTACAGTTGACAAAGTTACCAAATAATGCAAGTACTTTTAAAGAGAGTTCAGTTGCATTATTACTGACACTGACTTTTTAAAACACACGTTTGATACTAGAGGAGTTTTAGGTTTACAGAAAAGCAGCTGCACAGATAGTCCCTACATAACCCCTGTACTGTTTTCTCTATTAATATCTTACATTAGGATGGCACATTAATTTTACAATTAAGACACCAGTACTGATGCATTATTATTAAATATAGTCTACATTTGTTACTTAAAATCCCCCCACCCCTTTTTTTCTGTGCTAGGACTCCATCCAGGATACCACATTACATTTAATAATATGTCTTCTTAGGCTTCTCTCGACTCTGACTGTTTCTTAGACTTTTCTTGTTTTTAATGGTCTTGACAAGTTGGAGTACTGCTGACACTGACTTTCAACCAGAGATTTCAAGCCTCCTCATTAGAAGAAAATGATAATAGATCTCCCCCACCACTACACACAAGTAAAACCCCCTGGTGTCCAGAAGGGTGTCATTTATTAGAAGCTGTAGGTTAGGCAGGGCTCACAAAGTCCAAGCAAGGAACTCTAACAAGAGATGGGATTCCTTCAGTACACCATGCCTGCCTGGAAAATCAACTTGTAAAGTGGAAAAGGGATTAACAATAGGAAAGACCATATTATATCATCAGTTTTGCTTGTGACAATTAAAATATTGTACTTAATGAAGTAGAGAGAGGGAGAGAAATCATCAAAATGCTTGAACAGTATTCACATATATTTGGACTTATTTCAATGTATTCTTTCTTAAAACAATTTTTAAGATACACATAAAACTTCACATCTTAAACCTCACTCCTGAGACCTTCTGCAGAGCGACACATGTAAACTATTTTACAGCCTGTTCTTTCCTAAAAGACCAATTTTCATCAGAAGTATCAAGAACAAAATACATAAGTATTACTCAGAGACTCCAGAGAGCATTCAGTTCTGGTGACATTGTTTAGCATCACTTGCCAGTGACAAGATGGCCTTAAGTGTTTATTATAACTCTGACTCCCTGTTTCTATTAATACTTGAGGGGATTGAATCACTGACTTTTCAAAGCAACTTCACCAAAGACTATAAAACGATTACTTTTCATCATTTCAGGAACATCACTGGTCTTGTACCCTGTGGCCCAGAACCTGTCCTTCACTGTTTTGCAGGTGTTCAGTTTTACTGAAACTTCCTGAGATAGATGTAGCATGGTATACAATGTAGTTTACTTTCGGCAAGGTATTTCCTTTTGGGGGAAAATGTTATCTTTGCTTCACACCAAAGGAGGTGAAACTTTTCAGGGACTTTTAAATGGGGAGAATGAGGCTAAACAATCAATCGTAAGGCATTTATTTCCTTTATTACCTGATGTGCAGTGCCCAGCGCCCACAGCTCCCTCGGTGGCTGAGTTTTATCGGTGCCCCACTGGCCGGTGGCACCGTGGAGCCCCGTTAGCCAGCCTGATGTGCGTGAAGCTCGCACACCAACATGAAGGGGAGACAGGTGGTAGTTCTTCCTTCCTCTTTTCGTTAGTTTGAGTTTAAGGACTTCGTTATGACCAAAACTTTGGTGAGTGTGTATTTGCTTGTAGTTCTTGCTTTAACCAAAGTTGTTTATACTTTATTGCCTCAAAGCAATTCATTGGAGTGAAGATGTTGGGTTCCTAATTCGGCAAATGTATTCCGAACGTGTAGTGACTTGCTAGCTCATAGTTTACCTTAAAAAAATTCGATGTGGAGTGTGAAACAGCAAATCCCTACAATGGCGTAAGGCAAAGCATTTCCTCATGCCCCAAGGAAAAACAGTGCAAGGAAGGCAGACTGAGTTCCATTACATACATTTAGGGTGAGTGTTAATAGCAGTGGACAGCCTTGCGTTTGAAATGTGATTCCAGTGTTCATCAGAAGTCCGTACATCCATTCCTGTGTCTCTTCATTATACCTTCATCCCTTTGTTCTTCTTTGTGGTTACCTATATTGGTCAATTTAGCATGCTGTGGTTACTACTTTACTTCAAAAGACTTTTGTACATCTTCACTTTTGGATTCAAATATTACTTCTGCCATTCAGAACCAAACCCTCATCGATCTGTGCTGCCTGAAAATCTTTTTTAACCATACACTAGCATGTGACTCTAGTGAACATTGCCTTGGGGATGGGTGTGGGAGGGCTGTTCAGGACAATTATGAGCAGTGTAATAAAGTTCTCTGGCAAAGACTACAGTGTGAAGAGTAGGTTCTTGCGCCCTTCCCAGAAAGCCTGTTTAGGTGCTGCCACAGGCTGGAAAAATTTCCATGTAAGGGCTCGATTCAAGTCAGGGTTACAGATCAGTTGCCTTGGGTTTTACCACAAATGTCAACATGAAACCCACCACACAGAGTCATCTGTAATTTCCCCATTAACTAGTCCCTTTACTCCAAGTGCACACAAGCCAGAATGAATGGCTGCCACCCAGGCAGCACCCTTGGCGTGGAGAGAGAGGAGGGACAGAGAGAGAGAGGGAGAGGAATGTTAGGTTTATTGCATGCTGGTTTGTTTGTCTACCTTGGTTGGCTTTGGGTTGAAAAGAATAGGGGTAAGCTCATCCTACTTCTTATTTTAAATGTAACAGCTCTTTTGTGTTATTTTTAAATACTTTTTTTGAGGGGGGTGATAGCATTTTCAGCCATGTGTTTTAGAAACCTGGTGCTAATAATGGTTAAGTTAAAATATGCATAAAGGAATATTAGAGTACCATGCTACCAGTAAGTTAGTCAATGAGCAACAGACAATGAAGAAGGAAATGAGTGAGTTTCTCCATGCCCATTTTGGATATTTATATGGATCTTGGAGCTCTTCATGTGCCTGTAACCCACCCACACGACACCATTAAAAAAATATGGTGTGTGTATCAAATGCAGCCTGAATTTCCATGAAAGCATTCCAAAAGAAACTGTGAGTTGCCCATGTAACCAATTTTCCCCTGAATTTTCCTGTGTAAGTGGAAAAAAATAGCTGTTCTGGTTTGAGCCATACTGGGACATACTGGCTTCATACCTGTTTCAAAATTTTGCTTGTGTGGTACTAGTGGTCATCTTTAAAGAAAATGCCAAGTAAAAAAGTTTGACAGGCTAATTTACTTTATAGTAAAAGGAAAATGATATTACAAGTGCTATAAAAGCAATCTCTCTCTTTCCTTTGATTGCCCCTATCAAGGACAGTCTTAGGAAACCACAGGGCAAAATTCCAGGAAAGGGGCAAAGGAGAAAAAATTGGGACAATTGTAGTAGCATAAATAATAAAATATTTTTTAAAAAAGAACTCCGCACAAGTTCAACCTGAAATCTGAATGTGTTCTAGGTGTCCTGGGTGCTCTTCTTGTCCTGGATGTTGATAGATTATGTAACCTGAAGAACACCATGCTATAGAGAAAATGGGCTCTGCTATTCACGGGGTGTGTGTTCTGTGCCCCTGTTTTGAGACCAGATGTGACAGGACAGCTTGCTGAATGTGTGCAGCCTGCCATAACCTGCAGGCGGACCCGTGCACTCCAGTGAGGTCTGCTGTGGGGGCCTCGACACAGGCTTTGCCTTTGTGTCTGTGAGCAGTGTGGAATGAACTTGAACTTAGGTGTCTTTGTGTCACATTAAAAGTGAGAAAATGTTTTAGGGGCCCGTGTGGGTTTTGTTGTTTCCCTGTAGGCAGAAACCCTCATGTGTGGTTAGTAAAGCCTGAGGAAAAAAAAATAAGACCCAGCTGATTTGGAAGAGAAAATGAAAACTTACATCTCTCTATCTCCACTAGAGCCTTGTTGGCTGTTAGGAGATGTCCTGGTGCCCCTCTTTGGGACAGCACAGAGTATGGCTAACTTGTCCCCTGAATATGGGTAAATGTTAATTGGGCAGATGTATATATTTTTACCACTTGACAATTCTGAGTTTTACTGAAAGATCTGAAAGCAAGAATGCCTTAAAGCCCTCAGGTATTTGGAACCTTGAAGGTTTTTTTGTGAAGTAGTCTGCAACCTTAACTGTAGGTCTCATCTCCTTTTCTCTTTACGCCTCTCCCCTCATTCTCTGATGAGACTTCATTGAGTTTCTGCCAGGCCTTGTGTTGGATGACTGCGCAGCCTCCCAGCAGCCCACTCAAGCCCCGGGGAATGAAGCAGCCCCTACTCACAAACCGTTTTACCATGTGCCTCTCTCTGCAGCCACTGCCCTCTCATTTGGCAGTATCATGCAGGCTGGGAGCTTGCCCCTCTTCAATCTGACATTCGACCTTGACACCTGGGTGTGATAGTTCATTAAATGCACTGAGATCTGCAAGCAGGAAGAGATTCTAGTTTCTCCGTCAGGGACATTTAGGAGAAGTGAGTTAAGTAACCGGAAATCAGAGTGCAGACATCGCTCTTTAAGAGATTCGGACATCTGTGTTGGTGTACAAAGGTCATTTTAGGCCTCAGGAGTTTCACATTGTTCCTTTAAGTCAGACCTTCAATGTAAACTATTTTCAACACTTGCCATGGAGAACAAATGACCTTTAGTTACTTGCCCAGAAGACAAATGGTACATAAACACAATAAATAGAGTTTGCTGGGATCTTATCCCATCTTGGCTTTAACTTTCTATTAGAATATTTTAAAACTACAGGATCCTTGAAATCCTTAATGGATTAAAATTCATTTGTGATATTTTACTTTTTGAATTCTGTAGAGATTTCATGATAATGCCTCTAAGTGGGAATTACCTTGTTTCACCTCTATGCTTTGGAACACATTCTGGACTAGATGATTTAGAGTGGATACACTTAAAAGGGGTCTGGGTAAGAACTGGGTGGGGAATGCAGGAAGATTTTTAAGCAGTAACAATTCTTACTTATGGCAAAATAAAAGATTTAACAGTGAACGTCTTTAAAATTAAGTGCTACATTCCCTAGTCAGATCTAGCTGCAGATATGCTGATATCGTAGATCTTTTTGAAACACAATGAGCAGGGATGCATAGTATCTGGGAACTTGGCAACGCTGAGAGATAAATAATAGGACATGACCTATATAATAAGTGGCTGAGGAATTTTTTTTAACCTTAAGTAAAAGCAAACATTTTAAGTCACTATTGAATAGATCCATGATGAATTATTCAATTATCTGCATTTTTTCCTTTTTTTAAGATCTGTCCCTTTGCCAGTTTGACAGCCTAAATATTTTAGTTTTGCTGCAGGGAAATAATAGTCAATTAGTTTTCCTCTACTGTATTGTAATTGGGAGGTAAATGTGTTCCCCAGTCCCGCCATGGGAGAAGGACAAGAGTCAAACTCCTGTTATCCTCTATGCCCCAGAGATGGAATGCACTTATTAATGTCACCCAGACTCTGAAACTCCATTGAAAGTCTATTGAAAGACGCTGGCTACTGTGAACCTGATGGGTAGAGCTGTTTGTTCATCTCCTGGCCGCTGCTTCTTTAGTAAAGCACACATTAGCATTTGTAATGATGACAACCTATTTGAATGGGATCCTGAACTAAATATTTATTGTCTTTCCTTGGGAGAAATATCTCTAAAAGTAAAATGTTGGAAATTGCAGAGATAGGTTTTGTTGCTCTGGAGTAACTTCCTGTCTTAAATGGAATGTTAAAGAAGATTGCTTTTTTTTTTTTTCCCCTAATGAACAAATAGGGCCCTGGCTGGTGTGGCTCAGTGGATTGAGTGCTGGCCTGCAAACCAAAGGGTCCCTGGTTGGATTCTCAGTCAGAGCACATGCCTGGGTTGTGGACCAGGTCCCTGGTAGGGAGTGCATGAGAGGCAACCGCACATTGATGTTTCTTTCCTTCTCTTTCCCCCTTCTTTCTTCTCTCTAAAAGTAAATAAAAATCTTTAAAAAATAGTCTGTGTAAAATATTCAAAGAACTAGTAGGGAAATGTTTGGCTTTTTCTTGCAAATCCAGTCTTTCCATGTACCTGTTTTGTGCCCCTTTTGTTTGTATATTTTATTGATTATGCTATTACAGTTGTTCTGTTTTTTCTCCCCTTTATTGCCCTCTGCCTTGCACCTCCCCTCCCTCCAGCATTCCTCCCCCTTAGTTCATGTCCATGGGTCGTACATGTAAGTTCTTTGGGTTATCCATTTCCTATACTATTCTTAACCTCCCCCTGTCTATTTTGTACCTACTAATTATGCTTCTTATTCCCTGTACCTTTCCCCCATTGACCCTCCCCCCACTGATAACCCTCCATGTGATCTCCATTTCTGTGATTCTGTTCCTGTTCTAGTTGTTTGCTTAGTTTGCTTTTGTTTTTGTTGTGTTTTGATTTTTAGGTTGAGTTGTTGATAGTTGTGAGTTTGTTGTCATTTTACTGTTCATAGTTTTGATCTTCCTTCTTTTTCTTAGGTAAGTACCTTTAACATTTCATATAATAAGGGCTTGGTGATGATGAACTCCTTTAACTTGACCTTATCTGGGAAGCACTTTATCTGCCCTTCCATTCTAAAGGATAGCTTTGCTGGATAGAGTAATTTTGGATGCAGGTCCTTGCCTTTCATGACTTTGAATACTTCTTTCCAGCCCCTTCTTACCTGTAAGGTTTCTTTTGAGAAATCAGCTGATATTCTTATGAGAACTTCTTTGTAGGTAACTGTCTCCTTTCCTCTTGCTGCTTTTAAGATTCTGTCCATATCCTTAATTTTGGGTAATTTAATTATGATGTGTCTTGGTGTGTTCTTCCTTGGGTCCAAATTCTTTGGGACTCTCTTGAGCTTCCTGGACTTGCATGTCTGTTCCTTCACCAGATTGGGGAAGATTGCCTTTATTATTTTTTCAAGTAAGTTTTCAATTTCTTGCTCTTCCTTTTCTCTTTTGGGCATCCCTATGATTCGGATGTTGGAACATTTAAAGTTTTCCCAAAGGTTCCTAAGCCTCTCCTCATTTTTTTTGAATTCTTGTTTCTTCATTCTGTTCCAGAAGAAATGTTTATTTCTTCCTCTCTTCCAAATCATTGATTTGAGTCCCAGTTTTCTTCCTTTCACTGTTGGTTCCCTGTAGATTTGTCTTTATTTAACTTTGTACAGTCTTCACTTCTTCCTTTATTTTGCGGCCGTACTCAATCATTTCTGTGAATACCCTGATTACCTGTGTTTTGAACTTGCATCTGATAGGTTGGCTGTCTCCTGGTCACTTAGTTCTTTTTCTGGAGTTTTGATCTGTTCTTTCATTTGGACCATATTTCTTTGTTATAGCATACCAGTCTGGATGAATATTTCTTCTTTAACTCCTTGGTTGTCAGACTTCCATACAGTTTGATTTTCTAGTAGTTTGGTTTTTTTTTTTTTAAATTGGTTGTTGTCCTTCTTTTGGTTGTACAAGGACACAAAGCATATCTACCTACACCGTCATTTTGGCTGGAAATGGAGACACAGTCAGTATTTCTTACTCATAGTTTTCTCTCCAGAATTAGTGTCAAATTGAAATTGACAGTTTGTGTATGGTGCAAACGAGGGACTCTATGGATACAGAGCTGAGGCTCGCCACCTTGGATGGATGGCGGCATGCATGGATTGAGGTGTCCAGGAGGCAGAGAAGGAGGGGACATTTCAGGGAAAGAAGAGGAATAGGCTTTCAGCCTTTTGGGAGGTGGGGGAGAACTCCCCCTCAACTTCCTTGTACCTAGACAGTGGAACAGGGCAGAGCCCCTCCGCTCAGATCTCTAGTCTGTTTTGTGTCCCTTTTAATGAAGAGTCATAAAATGCTCTGTGTTGTTCAGACTTACAGTCTGTAGTATTGACCTTTAGATTTTTGTAAAAGAAACATTGATCATATGATCAATTGATCATTTGATTAGAGAATGCAGCTTGGGTTTTAAAAAATTAAAATATAAACAAGCATTCATATAAAACATAAAAAGCTATAAAACATGTAAATATTATAAAGATTTTTCTAAAAATATTTTAAATTTAAATTTTGGTTTCAGATCAATGAAGCAAGGCATAAATCTTCTTTTGGTTCTAATTCTAGATTTGTTGGAATACTTTATGATTTCTCTTACTGGTAGGGAATAGGGAGCTGGGCTGGTCAATGATAAAATTTGATCAGCTTTTTTGATCAACTTCTGATTTTAATAAATGCCTGTGGCACAGTAGTTTGTTTAGTGTTTTTTTCTAGGTGGCATACAGGCAACTATAACCATTTTTTTATTTACTTTCTGTGGAAACCAAAGCATCATAGAAGATGCTTTATGTTTCTTTTCTTAATTAAAAAAAAGACATGGTTGATGAAGGGAATACACTAACTATAATGTACTTAGATATCAGCAAGGAATTTAATGACATTGAAAACTATGGCATGGGAGCTAAAGAATGATGATTACATTAATCCATATAATAGTGAAAACTTCTAGTGTCTTGCCAGAGAGCTGTGTCTCAGATCATGGTGTATAATTCACTGTGTCCATGAGCGTCCTGCTGGCTGGGTGGTCAAATTTGGAGAGTCGTCAGGACTAGAATAAATGAGCAGTATGTTGGTTGATAGTATCAGGGTTCAAACTCATCTCAGCAGGATGGAATAGTCTACTGGGATCAACATAATGTCCCTACACTCAAGGCGATAGTAAAGAAGTGATTTCGTTGTATTGCAAGGGAAAAGGTAAATGGCTTTAGGGGGACTCAGTATGGGTTAACATTGTGATATTATTAACATTGTTTGGGCTGCCCCCCAAAGTAGTGTGATGTTGGATTGCATTAACAGAAGTTGAGCTTCTGTTCAAGAGCTGTAATACTGATGTGGAACTGAAACTACTCTGTAACATTCTAGGAGTCTCATTTTTTTAAAAGTAATTTTAAGTCATACCATAAGACAATTACAGGAGATAGCAACCAGAATGAGGGGACTTGGGGAAGAGACAGGGAAGAGAGGCTCTCAGATGCAAAAGGCCTTTGGACACAAGTGTCCTTAGACAGGTGTGGGCTCAATGGAAAAGCCTTTTGCAAAACTGCTTCAGATTGGAGTGGGCTTTCATTAGAAATAGTGGACTTCCTGGACATATTCCACAGAAGTTGTATTAATTCCGTTAGGATGTTAGAGATGAAACTCATACATTTGGCAATGGTTGGACCAGGTTGCTTCTGTCTCCTGTAGGTCCTGCAATTCTTGAGTTTCGCATTATTGATTTAAAGGGATATGGTTGATTAGTTAATGAAACTATTATATTTGTTGCATCTCAACACATAGTTACAAAAATTGAAGGGGCTTTTAGGGGAAAAAGTATCAGGAGGCATGTAGTGGATGTGTATGAAATGTAGAGGCTTGTGCATGAATGCAATATAGTATCTGTTTGAGAGACTCATGTTTTTGACAGGCCCAGGAGGGAAGACAAACACTTCAGGGTTGAGGGCAGGGGTCACAACCATATCATAAAAAGAAGCCTTAGTGTGGGAAAGTATTTAATATTAATAGTTGCCAATTATTTTACACCTGTTGTATGTGAGACATTTTTAATAGGTGCTTTCAGACACATTTTTTCTAGTACTAACAAGAAGCGGGAAGGGCACCTGCAACATACATTTCGCAGATGAAAAAACCAAGTGCAGAATGGTTGCCGCATAGAAAGCCAAGGGCAGAGTCACAGCGAACTGTTTCTGGTCCAGTCGGCTGTTTCCACTGCACCGTGTAAGTCTTTCTAACAGTTTGTTCGGACAGTTCTGTGCTTTTAATGCCTTCCTAACTACTCATATCCTAGTCTCAACTGCTGGTAAAGTTATTTCTAATAGCCTCCAAGATTGGAGTTTTGATTATGAGGGCTGGGAAAATCTTGGAAACATTATTGTTGTTCTGTTGAATGACGTGGGTCTATTTCCTTCTACTATTTTACTTCAGCCCATCTCGATTTTTCTTTTCATGCCATTTCCCTGATACCTAAATGTTCTTATTCCCTCCTCCGTCTGTCAGAACCTTGTGAATCCTCCCTTTAATTCTCATTTCTGCACCTGCTTTAATTTTTTTTTAATCCCTCAGAGTTTTCCATCCTTCTGAATACAAAAAGCATTTTTTTTCCTCCATGGGGTTTTAAAGTTATTTTCAATAAAGGGCTTAAATTTAATTTTATCATTGGCTTATTTTTTCCACTTCCTGATTTAAACTTTTTGGATTTAATCTTATACAAAGCAATAGGTTGAGAAGAATACATATTAATTATGGTTATAATTATTGGAGGGATAGAATTCTATCTACTTGGAAAAAGAGTCCTGAATCTTCATTAGAAATTAAATTCAGAAATCCTGTGACACAAATAACTTTTTAAAGAAGAACAAGGTTTGCTTGTTATGATGAATGTACATTGTTAATTGCCACTGGGACAGTGTAGTTCAATTCCTCTAAGAGGATTACTTTATCATAAGGCATTCAGTGGTAGTAGTAAGTAAGCCAGCACACACACACACCACACACCCTGCACTTGTGTGCACAAGCACACACACAACTCTTTTATAGTCTGAAGGTCTGAAGATGCTCTGCTGTGATTCATTCTTTCCTAGAAGAAAGCAAGAAATGGACTGTTGCTAATTAATATGGTTTAAAACATTGTCAGCTAGCAAAAGGCAAGGTGATGCACTTATCTCCTATAAGGCATCTTATTTCTGTAACTCATTTTTAAGTCAAGAAAACATGGTTCTTGCTCTCAAGAAGTTTATAATCCTTCGAATTGAAATTAAGAAGAGGGGGAAGTCTTTCGTAAAATGCTACTATCTTAGTAAACCAAATGGGAACAGCCAGAGTCAAGGAGCAAGAAAGATGAATGAGTTAAAGAGATTGATTTATGAGAAAAGATTAGAAGAACTAAATATGTATAGCTTGACTAAGTGAGGATTATGGTAGAAGACATGATAAATAGCAAAATTTCCTCCTGTGTAAGGCGGTTGAGACCAAAGACTCTTCATTACAGGCAAGATAATGTTTATCCACACTGTAAAAGTTGTACATTTCTTGCAGCTCTTTTATGTCAGCAGCATATACAGACTTGAAATGCAGTGGACAATACAAGTAGAATTAATCTCTGCTTTTGTGACATGATGCATGTCTGATTCAGCATACTTTTCTTACATAAAAATGAATTATTTTTTTAAAAATCTAGGCAAAGCACTTTGAGGATTTCATGTGTTGTGTCAAAACAGAACATTAATGGAGTAAATGCAAAAGATTGACTTTAAAATGAGTTTTATATGGAGTTTAAAATATGAAAAAGGCTTAGAAAATCAATTTGTAGCCAAGTTTGGCTCATTGTGGCCAGTATTTTAAATCACCTGGTAGCTAAATGAGCATCTAGATGATTTGGGTGTTGATCCATGAGACTACTACATTATAGTAAAGTGTCCTACGTGGGCAGATGTCTTCATTACAAGAGGCTGAGAGACTGTAGATGATCATTCATGCATCCTTGAAACAATGGAGTTCCTCTACTTTAGCAAACTGCAATGATGGTAAAATACACAAGTACTCATTTTCTTTTCAGTTTTGACTCAGAAGAGTGCTCTCATGATTAGCATCTCATCTGTGAGGAAAACTTATTGTGCATTTAAACTAACTAAATTAAAGTGACAAAGAACGGGGATGCCCAAAACAAGATTTAGTTTCTGTGGTGAGTGAGTCAGAGATGCCCCAAAGAACTTTCACTGAAAGAGAAAATTGCTGTAGAGCTAAGTTAATTCACCCAATGTTTTCATGGTCCAGGAAGATTCTACATGTTGTTATTCTCTTTTGTTTTGTTTTGCTTTGTATAAAAGAAAAAGCAGCATTATCTTCTACAGACAGTTTTATTTTTGAAGATTAGGAAAGCCTGATGCTTTTTAAAGGAAAAATGAGGAATCTATCTAAAATGTCTCTCATTAGCCATCAAACTGAGGAAATAAGTATCATTGTAACTGAATTTAAGTTGTTCTAAACAATGTTTTGACTACATTTTCACTGTGGTTCTCTGTATTTTTACTCTAGCTGCTACACTGGTGTGGAGGTGGTGGGTAACTATATTTATTTATATGTTTATTTATATATATGCCTGTATATTTATATATTTACATACATACACATTAAGTAACAAGAAAATCCAAAATTGGTTTTCCACTAAAGAACAACATCGACAGAAGTAACATTGTATCAATGTGATAATTTAGAGCAACCTTTTATTTATAGTACTCTTACTGTAAATTTTCAAGTGTGCATACATAATGTATCAGTAATCTGCATTTACTTGGTTCCTCTCTTCTCTGTGGTCTTTCAAAGATACATTTTGCACAAATGTATAAGTAGTATCATAAAATGAAATCACAAGAATGAAAAATTATCCTGAAACATAAATAGAAGAAAAACATTGCAATGTCTACTTCTTGGACAAACTTGTTCATAAATATACTATTTGTAGAAGGGTCATACCTACTGAAATTGAATTTCAGTGAAAAAAGTGTGAAGATTTTTATTTCTTAGGCGCGCTAACGTTTCCACGTGGGTCGAGGATTACTTAACATCTTCACTCTGGTGTACATTGGTGTGTGTAATAGTAATAGTGGGGAGAATGTCATTTCTGGTAAGCATTTCAAAGACTAAAAAATCTATGAGTAAAATTGTTCTTAATATGCTATCATTGCCAAATGAAAGCTGTCCTGATTTCCCCATTCTCCCCTCTGGGGAGTTATACTTATCTTTCATTCTGTGTCAGGAGAAACTGTCACTTAAGGACAATTTCTGTTCCTGTACTGGCATATTTCTTTTGTTTATGTTCTTTTTTTTCCCATATGGGAATCTTTCTCAGCATGTGAGTGTGCCGTTTACCCATGCATAAACTGCAGTGCTCGCTGCTTCTTAGGAGTTGTTGCCATTGAGAAGTGCTGGGGTGGATGGATACTGAGGGGAATGGCAATTTTCTTCGAATGTCTGAAGTTAAAGATAGTTCTGTTCACATGCTTTGCGATTCTACTTAAAATCTCTCAACCTATAAGGGTTTTGATGACTATGTTAACTACTATGATTACAAATAATCTAGAGTTTTCCCAGTTTACATTGGACAGGTTTACCAAAAGGTATTTTAAATAATTGATTTATAAATATTTCTGAATTTAGGTAAATCATCTCACACTAGCAAATAATCCAGAAAGCACTGAGGTCCTTGAGGGCAGCTGGAAGCCCTGTGGTGAGACAGCAGTGTGGCACCATGGTTCAGCATGCAGCATCTGGGGCCAGGCCGCCTCCGTCTGGATCCTTCCTCTGATCCTAGCTAGCTGTGGGAACTTGGGCAAGTTAGCTGGTCTGTTTTGTCTTTGTACCTCAATTATGTGCTTCTAAAAATAGGAGTGGTTTCTCTCTCAGAATTAAATGAGTTAGTATTGGTCAAGTTCTTAGAATTCTGCCTATGGTAGATATTCAGTAAGCGTTCGTTATTATATTTCTTCATGAATTCTCCAACACCTATTTCATATTAGGTAATCTCATGATAAGTAAATATACACAAAATTGAATAAATATCTGGATATCCCTTAGATACTTCCCAATGTAAAATTTTTATAAAATTTTCTTTTCATTTAATATATCTTTAATTTTTTTTTATTCTCACCTGAGGATTTTTTTTTTTATTGCTTTCAAAGAGCAAGGAAAGAAAGGGTGAGAGAGCAAGAGAGCAAGAGAGAGACAGAGAGAGAGACTGCAAGAGAGAGAGAGGGAGATACATCGATGTGAGAGGTAAACATCAATTAGTTGCCTCCTTCTATGCATCCCAAATGAGGATGGAACCCACAGCCAGGGTATGTGCCCTGATGAGGAATCAAACCCACGACCCTTTGGTCTATGGGACAATGTTCCAACCAACTGAACTGCACTGGTAGAATGTCATTTAATATATCTTTAACTGAAATCATAATATGTGCAAATATTGTCATAAGCACTTCAGAGCTGCAGATACATTACACATTAGCTCATTTTTCTCAACTGTAAAAGGGTGATTACAAAGAGTAAATGATATATATATGTGCAAAGTACTTAGCTAGTGAGTGGTCATAGTAAACACTTATTAGATGTTAGCATATATTCTAGCCTGGAAGCTAAAAATATAAAACAAATATGCAGGGTAGAAAGTGACACAAAAAGAGAGATTAATGTGTGGTGCGTATTTCCAAGGGGCAGCAGTGGGCAATGGGGAGGATAATCAAGGAAAGTTAGGAGGAGTTAGCATTTGACTTGTACATTGAAGAATGCATGGAATTTAGACAGTCTCTGTGCAGAGAAATGGCTCTTCAGGTAGAGGGAGTAACAGAAATGAAGACTCAGAGTTAAGACATCAGGTGCTTAATGGGAACAGTGAGAAATGCAGCTTGGATAGATTAAAGGAGACATCCATTTATACTATTGGTAGGGAAAATAGTGAGAAATAGGGTTGGAAAGGTAGATTGGAACTAGATAATAGAAGTTCTTGAATAAGTTGGATGTTATTTGTCAGACATGTGAAGGATTTTTAAGATTTCTGGGCAGGGGAATGCCATGATTGGGACTTTCCTGAAGAATTTATGAAAATTTCATTTGGCATTTATAAGTGGGGTGTTGTAGAGATGAAGAAATTGGAAACAAAGGCATTTAACAGTGAGATGGAATGGAGGAGGAGTTGGATAATGGTTCAAGCAAGAGATAGTGAAGTCTTGAGCCAGTAGCGTATGTGAGAATGCAATGAAAGGTTCAGACTAAAAAAGAGGTTTCAGTGGAAGAATTACCACAACTTGGCAACTGGACGTGGAAGAAAAGCAAGAGGATGGACAAATTATGCTCTAAGATTTTTAGTTTCAGGTAACTAAGAATATGATGCTGTGATGAACAGAAGTAGGGAACACAGGACATGGAGCAGACTGAACAGGAATAGAAACAATAATAAGCTCCATTTAGAGTTTATTGAGCTTGAGATATTGGCCTCCATCTGGGTGATTTGGGTGGAGAGGTCTTTCTTTAAGTAGGTGGGAAGGAATACAGTTGCTTTTATAAACTACGAAATTTGTGGATAGAAGGTGAAGATTGCAGTGTTCTGCTAAAGGTATTGAGTTACAGTGTCATAGGAGAGCACCTTTGTTTCTTTCTTTCAAGAAAATAAAATGAGAGAAGTACAAAGAGGAAGATGTAGAGATGTTCGTCCATTAATTGATGGATAAATGGAAATCTGATCCTTTACGAACTTGGGATTTTAATATCAAATACAATAAACTATGTTTAAATCGTGGTAAGGTTTTATGATAAGAGAGGTAGAAAAAGGAAAAAAATTGAGATTATTTCTAAAATTTCAGTAGTAATTTTAAAAGCTCTTTTAATATACTACCCAGCACATTATTTGGTATATAACAAAAGAAATTGTGCTTAATTCTGGATTTCTTAGGTATTGGACACATTTTTAAAAAATGTTTAACCATATTTATTTCCAGAATTTTGTGTTTCTTTTTGGGAGGT
>VMDR010012348.1:0-26743 GCA_007922815.1 Macrotus californicus | reverse complement strand
ACTTTTAAATAATCCATGGGCAAAAGAAGCAATCCAAAGAGAAATGATAAAATATTTGGGGTAAATGAAAATGAAAATACAACATATCAGAATGTATAACAGACTGCTAAAGTAGCACTTGGGGGTGGAATTACAGGACTAAATGTCTACGTTAGGAGAAAAATAAGGCCTCAAATCAATGACTTCAGCTTTTAGCTTAAGACACTATAAAAAGAAAAGCAAATGCAAAATTAGGAGAAGAAAAATAAAGGTCAGAGCAAAAGGAAACAAAGTAGAAAACAGAAAATCACTAGCGAAAAACAATGAAACCCAAAGCTGGTTCTTTGAAAATATCAACAAAGCTGATAACCCTCTATAGCCAGATTGGCAGGGGCAAAGGGGGAAAGACACCTGGAGGACTAACATTGCTGGATTTCAAAATTTATTACAAAGATACAGTAATAAAGACTGTGTAGTACTAGTATGAAGACAGACAAATACAGCAGAGTAGAGATTTCAATAATTAGACTCACACATATATGCAGTAGATTTTTATAAATATGTAGAGAAAGAATAGCATTTTTAACAAATGATGGAACAATTGAATGTCCATGAGAGAAAGAGAGAGACAGAGAGAAAGGAAAGAGGAGGAAAAGAAGGGAGGACAAAGACAATTTTAATGTTATACCTCGCACCCTATAAAAAATTAATTTATACCAGATTATAGACTGAAAGATTTCAAACTATAAAATTTCCAGAAAAAATATAGGAGAAAACATGTATGGCCTTGGGTTAGGCAAAGGTTTCTTATATATGACAACAAAAGCATAAAAAAACTAATAAACTGACTTCATCAAAATGAAAAACTTCTGCTCTACAAAAGACACTGTTAAGGGAATGAAAAGATAAGCCATAGACTTGGAGAAAATATTGGCGAGTCATGTATCTGATAAAGGACTCACATCCAGAATATAACAAGAAACCTCAAAACTCAATAATAAAATAACACCATTTTAAAAAATGAGTAAAGAATACATGATGACAAATAAGCACACAAAAAGATGCTCAACATCATTAGTCATTAGGAAGTACAAATTAAAACTGCAGTGAGATTCCATTACACATCTACTAGAACGGTGAAATTTAAAAGCCGATCATGTTGAACGCTGGCACACATATGGAGGAACCAAACTCCCATACACGGCTGGTAGGAATGAAAAGTGGTAAAGCCACTTGGAAACAGTTTGGCAGTTCTCAAAAAGTTGCACAAACAGCTGCCACATGATTCAGTCATTCCATTCCTAGCTGTTTACCCAAGAGAAATAAAATGTATGTTCATGCAAAGACTTGTATACAGGTAGGTGCTCATGGAAATGTTTTGTTATGTTTATTTATAATAGCCCAAAGAAGAAATAAAGCAGATGCCCTTAACAGAAGAAAGGATAAACAAACTATAGCACATCCACACAATAGAATTCTATTCCACAATGAAAAGGAATAAACTATTGATTATGCTAGAGTTTGGGAGACTCTCAAGACAATTATGCTGAGTGAAATAAGCCAGATAAGAAAGAATACATAGTGTATGACAGCATTATATAAAAACCTAGAAATTTTAACTATCCATGGTGTCAGAAAGCTGACCTGTAGTTGCCTAAAAATGGGATGGTGGGAGAGGCAGGCTGGAGGGACTACAATTGATCACGAGGAAACTGGGGGGATGATGGCCATGCCCACTACCTTAACTGTGGTGATGGCTTCACAGGTGTATACAGATGTCAATACATCAAATTTTGTAGTCTTAAAATGTGCAATTTATTATATGCCAGTTATTCACCAATAAAGCTGTTAAAGTAGTCTAGCCTTATTTTGGTAAAAATACCTATCTGTGCATATTTATGTGGTTGGGGAAGGGTATATACACTGAAAGGTTGAAACACAGCTTATTTTTCTTTTCTCTCCTTTTTAACCTTCTTTTCCCTTACTTTTCTCTTCTTCTTTTGCTTATTTACAATTTCTTATTTTCCAAATATGGTATATATTATGTATGTAACAAAGACAAAAAAGGAGAACAATGTGGAACAAAAGAACCAGAGAAATGAAGAAGGAAAGCCAGTGATTTTGTTAACAGAATTAGAAGAACAGGAGACACAGTTTGGGGAAATTATAAAGAACATCTCTTATTTTAGAGCAAAGATTTTTATAGAAATTCACCAGGAACAAAAAAAAATATTCTAGGATCAAATTGATAACTTTTATGCAAACCAACTTGTCAGAAATTTCCAAAGCAATTTGACTAGATTTTGACTACAGTTTCAGAAATGCATACATTAAAAATAATTATGGTCAGTTATTTTCCAAGCAGCAACTTGAATGCAATGTGCAGAAGTAAAACAAGCCCAACTGGTGGCTGAAGGTTTGGAAAGAACAAAATCATTTTCTACATAGTAATGAGTTTCCAGCTAAGAGATGATGGATGGTCCAGGTCAGAATTATTGCTAGTGGCAATTCTGAAAAACAGTTTTCTGTTTTTGGTAGAATTAGCTGCTGCTTTATTACAGCTGGCATACTTAGTGACCTAAATAACTTTCTGGAATAGAAAATATTATACAAATGACATTTTTGCGTTAGAGCTGATGGCTGGTGAAACTGTGACAAGGAGGTACCAGAAGATCAAATGCTTTATTAAGTCCCAAAGCCATGAGATAAGAGCAGCACTCAAAGGCAGGATACTTCGGCTGTCTGTTGTTTTATAAAATACACAATAGATGACACTGTTGATTGGTTGGGGAACGAAGGGGCAATATAGCTCCACGGTCAACTCCCCCGTCTTGGCAGACAGATCACACAGGTTGAGATGCCAACCCACCACTCTCTAAGGAGCCACGGGCACTTTATTTTCCTCACTGGCCCAGTAAGAATGCAACAGTGAAGTGCGGGATGTTATGAGGCTGGGATGAGATAAGAAATGAAAGGCACTTAGGTTTAAAATGTCATACTTACAATAATATTCTTGATAAATTTTAGAATTGTTTGGTTCATTCCTAAATGAAAACTAAAAGAATGAATTAGAATCATAGAATGTTAGCATTGAAGGGGCCTGAGACTATGATCCAGTTCTCCAAACTGAGGCCTGGGGAATTGAAACCAAGACAGAGCCTGCTAGCTCTCCCTGTTTAAAGTGTATCCTGTTCCACACCACAGTTGCTTGACATTGTGCACCTGGATTCACTTCATCGGCTCTTCATCAGCTCTAAGTGTCTACTGAGCAATGGCTAGACTGTGTTAAGTGAGTATAAAATGGTCAGCAGAGCCGAGCTCGCCAGGGTGCTCAAGAAGTGTTACCTGGTGATGGCAATTACATGAGGATGTAAAGACAAGGCAAGACACTAGTTCCAGAAGCTCCCCAGGGTGAAAATGAGCCCATTCTCCTCTCTTCTCTCTCTCTTCCACATACACACAGAGAGTCAATTTCTCTTTGTTTTCTTTGCCTGGATCAATAAGAACTGATGCAGCAAAACCAACTCCTTCTCAAACCAGAATGTCCAGAAATAAAATTTACCCTTAAACTTCCATGTAAGGCTACATTATTGCAGACTTACTGACCATCTCTACTTATTCTAAAATGCTTGCTTAGCACATTGTTTATCAGACAAGAAGAGAAATCGAGCCCTAAACTACTCCTCATCCCTTCTATGGCAGCTTAGTTCAAACTCCTATTCAGCTTGGATCTGAGATTCAACGCATTCAATCCCGGCAAAAGTGGTGAAGTTCATACTCTTCCAGCTTCTCCCAAGTGCTGTCATTGTAGTGTGGCCTCATTCCTCATTGTCTTAAAAGAAAATTCTGTTCAATTTGAAACCACACACCGAAATGTGCTCCAAACATAAATACACATTATTTTCCAACTCGCAACTATTTGAGGTCATCCACACATTTACTCCTCTCCCCACTATACTTAAAATTTATAAAAAGTCAACTCTTTGCCATTCTAAACAATTCTCTTTTGTTTATTCTAAATGTGTCTCCTCTTCCTGCTGTTTTTTCACAGATAAGGGAAAACAGTGACAGTGAAGTGAGGAAGGTCTGGCTCTGTATGTGAAGCTAATCAAATACTCCCAAGTCAGTTGCCAACAGCTTCCTAACCCTTGCTGGGAGTCTTCAGTATTGCTATCAAAAGTGCAAATGGTAGCTTACATATGTCTCTACTCTAAGTGCATTGGGTCATTTATCTTAACAATGTGAGTGTGCTCTCATTATCATATTCAACTTGATTAGTGTATGGTCAAACATTTAAAAGGCACTTCAGGGACTTCTGGTCAAGATGTAGACATAGTTAGACATTCTTCACCTCGTTGTGCA
Organism: Macrotus californicus; assembly: GCA_007922815.1. Classification (NCBI taxonomy): domain Eukaryota; kingdom Metazoa; phylum Chordata; class Mammalia; order Chiroptera; family Phyllostomidae; genus Macrotus; species Macrotus californicus. The sequence continues at coordinate 22,402 of VMDR010012348.1, read as the reverse complement.
ACAACAGAGAAACTTACAACTAGATCTCAGAAGAAATGACACCCAGAACTGTCAGAAAATTGAGCTGTACGGAAGTCTGACAACCAAGGATTTAAAGAAGCCACATTCATCCAGATATGTAGGAGAGGGAGAAGGAGAGGCATGGTGACATGGTATGGCACAGAGAGGTGGCAGTGGTGGTGGAAGGGACAATCCCACATTCACCTATGGTGGATAAAAATCAGGAGGGATACTTTGGGAGCAAGTGATCCCAGCCCCTGGCCAGGCCACACAGCCCAGGGTTCCAGCACTGGGAAGATAAATCTCTATAAATTCTGGTTGTAAAAACCAGTGGGGGTTGGGGCAGCAGAGGAAGCTGCCAAATTTTCAGGAGACTTGGCTTAAAGGGCCTGCATGGTCTTAGAATGTACACAAACCCACCCACTCTGGGATTCACCACCAGGGCAATAGCTGGAAGGGTGCCAGTTGCACATGGAAAGTGGGTCAAAGTGACTGACTGGAAATGGGGTGAGTGCTGGACAAACCTCCAGAAGCTAGGCAGTGGCATCATCCCTTCTCTGAGCCCTCTACCACACAGAGCAACAAAGTGGTGAAGAAGGTTGCCTCACCCTGGCTATTACCTAAGGCTTCACCCCATACAATTTACAGGTGCTTTTTCTACAAGAGGCCATGCTACTAAGACAGGGAGTCAAAGCAGCTCTACCTAATACACAGAAACAAACACAGGGAGGCTGCCAAATTGAGGAGACAAAGAAAGATGGCCCAAATGAAAGAACAAAACAAAACTCCAGAAAAAGAACTAAATGAAATGGAGATAACCAACCCATCAGATACAGAGATCAAAACACTGTGATCAGGATGTTCAAAGAACTCATTGGTTATGGCAACAACATAAAGAAATGAAGTTTACACTAAGTGAAATAAAGAAAAGTCTACAGGGAACTAACAGTGAAGGTGAGGAAGCCAGGATTCAAATCAACAATTTGGAACATAAAGAAGAAATAAAGATACAATCAAACAGTAAGAAGACACAAGAATTCAAAGAAAAACAAGGACAGATAAGAAGCCTCTGGAACATCTACAAATGTACCGGCATCCAAATCATAGGGGTGTCAGAAGGAAAGGAGGAAAAGCAAGAAATTGAAAACTTATTTGAAAAAATAATGAAAGAACACTTTCCTAATAGAAATGTCAAAGGTTAAAGATAAAGAGAGAATCTTAAAATCAACAAAAGAAAGGCAGAGAGTTATCTACAAAGGAGTTCTCATAAGACTGTCAGTTGATTTCTCAAAAGAAACCTGGCAGGCAAGAAGGGACTAACAAGAAGTATTCAAAGCGATGAAAAGCAAGGACCTACAACCTAGATTACTCTATCCAGCAAAGCTATCATTTAGAATGGAAAGGCAGATAAAGGGCTTCCCAGACAAGGTAAAGCTAAAGGAGTTCACCATCACCAAGCAAGCCATTATTACATGAAATGTTAAAGGGATTTAATTAAGAAAAAGCAGAAGATCAAAACTATGAACATTAAAATGGCAACAAATTCACAATGATCAACACTGAATCTAAAAAAACAAACTAAGCACACAACCAGAACAGGAACAGAATCATAGTTATGGAGATCATTTGGAGGGCTATCAGCTGGGAGGGGGAGAATGAAGGAAAATATACAGGGATTAAGAAGCATAATTGGTAGGTACAAAATAGACAGGGAGATGTTAAGAACAGTATAGGAAGTAGAGAAGCCAAAGAACTTATATGCATGACCCATGGACATGAATTAAGAGGGAGGATTGCTGGAGGAAAGGGGGGTACCAGGAAGAGGAGGGAAAAGGGGAAAAACTGGGACAACTGTAATAGCATAATCAATAAAATATATTTAAAAAATAAAAGTGTACTTCACATAAAAGAATGTATAAATGCATGTTTGGCTCCTAATAGATTGAGCAACCCCTTAATGAACTGTGAGTCATCTAGAGAGGAACTACTAGTCTATGGCTATAACACCCTGAATGCATCAGTTTCGTCTGATCTCGGAAGGTAAGCAGGGTCGAGCTTGGTTACTGCTTGGATGGGAGAGGAACTATTACAGATCAGTCACAGAAATGGCAAGCCAGACAAAAAAATGTTATGTGCACGCACGCAGGAAGAGAAGATGGTCTTTCTCCATCTTCCATGATACACCAATTGCTAACTTTGTACTAAGTGAATTCAAGGCAACCAGAGAAATTAGCTCATTTAGTAGCCAAACATAAGTGAGCACCACCTGTTGGCTGACCTGGCATGCCTAAATAAGAAAGTTCAGAAGGGCATGTGGAGTAATCTCCTGAATGAGCTTTCTCACTGTTTTCTTCAAGGCAGGGTGAAGCCAGCTTAGGATGTCAGATTTTCTCAGTCATGTAAGACAAATTCTGCCCTGCCTCTCTCTATTTCCATTTTTCTTTTTTTCCTGTCTTTTTCTTTGGCTTTTACTTACTAAACATGTATCTTTTTGAGTGAGAATAGGCAAAGACATTGGCTAAGCAGTCTGTTCATACAGTTTAAAACTAGAAGTTTGGCACCTTACTTATGAAATATATCTTACGTATACTTCTAATTGGAATCTAAACATTTTCAGATGAATGAGGCAATGTGTCTCTATTTCTTACTCATGTATCATAAAATCCAGGTGAATTTAAATGAGCTTGAAGAGTTTATATATATGCTTGGCGATAGGCTCATCAACAAGAAATTTAAGAACTATGCAGATCAACATCAACAAATATTTATAGGGTGCTGAGTAAGCACAAGAGGAACACAACTTGAGCCAGAGCTCCTCGTCCTGAACAAGGTACCACTTTCTAAGTGCCACATGAGTGCTATGGGCAATACTTAGAAGCAAGGAAACTTCCTTAGAGATAAGATGATGAAGGGAGGGCTCACAGAAGAGATGAAACTTGAGCTTTGCCTTAAAATATGTGACTCGGCAGCCCTGACCATTGTGGCTCAGTTGGTTGGGCATTATCCACAAAGCAAAAGGTCACCAGTTCAATTCCCAGTCAGGGCACATGCCTGGACTGTGAGTTCAGTCAGGTATTGTAAGAGGCAACCAATCGATGTTTCTTTCTCACATCAGTATTTCTCTTTCTCCCTCCCTTCCCTTCTCTTCAAAAATAAATGAATAAAATCTGTTTTAAAAATGTGACTGGGCAAAAAATAAATCCAGAGAAGGGCAAAGGACACTGGGGCAGGCCCCATTTGAGGTCCCATTGAGGAAGAGCAGCATGTGTCTGGGGTCTGTGGAGGGGCCCAGTCAAAGCTGCAGGAACAGTACACGGAGGGGAACATGGTGACATGAGAGGCTGAGCACAATGAAAATGGCTAAGCATGGGAAAGAATCAAAGGCTTCAGTGGCTCCTGCAGAGACAGATGAATCTGACGTGGTATGGAGGTTTGGCTGTAAGGGGAGAGTGCTTGCAAGCAGAGTGTCCAGGAAGAAGATAGTCTCACAGCGCAGCATGTGTGGGTACCAAAGAAAAGAATGATGCAGACAAGTAGGCTGAAAGCAGGGAATCTCTGGGTAAGGGTCTTACCCCATGTGGCAGATTTAACAAAGGTGGAGATACACACATATATGTAACTCTCATGTTCTCTTCTTCAAATGAGACACTGGCACTCTCACATTGAGAAGTGGGATCTATGTTGTCTCCCTTGAACCTGGGCAGGACTTTGTTATGGCTGCAACTGGGAGGTGAGGTACAAATGATGCTACATGACTCATGCAGCTGACACCAGGTCATAACAGACAATGAGGATTCACGCCTTCCTCACATCTCCCTCTCCCTCTCTGACACACACACACACACACACACACACACACACACACACACACACCTTGGGAGCCCTAAGCCAACAGATAAGAATGTTGTAGAGATCACGTGGAGAGAGCACAGAGAGAGATGCCTGAGGAGCTCCAGCCTTTCAAGCCCATAACCTTTGACTCTTCTAGGTGAGATCCGGCACATCATGAATCAGAGACAAGACTCTGTTCTCTGTCCTGACTTGTAGACTTTGTGGGCATAAGAAATGGTCACTTCATGCCACTCATTAAGTTTTGGGGCAATTTGAACTAAAGCCATAGTATCTCTAAGACCCCATCTCTTTATTACTACATAAACCCACAGAGCACACCTCGTCCTTCTACAGCCACCATTCCAGCAGTGAGCAGGTTTTCTATAAGGAACCAGAAAGTAAACAGTTTAGGCTTTGCACATCCTCTGCCACTGTTGTGTGAAAGCAGCCTGAGATAACACCTAAGCGAGCCTGTGTTCCAGTAAAACTTAATTTACAAAAACAGGCCTCAGGCTGAATTTGGCCGGGGGCCTAGTTTGATGATTCCCCCCCATCCTACATTTAGGGAGTCATCAGCAATAGGTCTCATAATCATAGTCATCCAAGGTTGGTCCTGCAAGTTATATCAGGAAGACAGGGACAGTACATAGTGCCCATGTCCAAGACTACGTCACGTGAGCCAGAATGAACACAAGATCCGAGATGATGCATTTCCCCACCCTCCACCCCCACCCACTGAATAAGGCCAACCATTTCTACCATCATGATAGTTAGGCCCTCAGAACGTTCCTAAGCTGGGATCTTTCCTCCTCCTGCCTTCAATTTTACTTTATTCCTAATTGCCCTGTATTGACTGTGCTCAACACTATAATCCTGAGGGTTTTCCTACTGGCTCAAAGCAAGACCGATTTGTGAAACCCAGTTCCCTGTTACTAAGGGCACAGAATTCATTTCAGAAACCCAAAGGGTGCTCTTCACCCATGATACATGGAGCTCAAGGATGGGTAAGAATGCATCCCATAGTCCAATTCCTATTCCTTGAAATACCTTCAACTATGAGCAGCAGAAAATGACAAGTAGACAGGCGAGTACAATGGGGCTGTGCTTTTGTTCCTGCCTCCTGAGAGCCGAGTTGCCGTTGGGTCCTTGATATCCTTAAGTGCTGATTTTGCAAGGATGGTGAAGTAAGCAGTGCTGAGTTCACAAGTTCACATCACAGAATATGTGGAGAAAGAGGCCTTAATGAGAGACAGAAGGACTCTAAGCTAGCCAGAAAATTCGCCTCTCCTTCCTCCTGGTTTTACAGGATTCTCTAATAAGGGGATAACTTGGAGAAAAGGGAAAGAAACTCAACTAAGCGTAACAGCAGGAGTCCCTCCAGCAATCTTCTAAGCAGCTTCCTGAGAAGGCCTCTAGCCATTCAGCAGAGCCCAGGAAGGCTTAATGAGAGTAGCCCCCCATGCATGAGCTGTACATAGCTGCTGGGAGGCTGGTTTCCCTGGGGCCTTGGCCTGCCCAATGTCAGCTGGCCACTCAGGAAAAGCAGGACAGGAGGGACTCTCAATGACTGTTCTCAGCCCCAACCAAGCTGCTAATATATATATATGGTTATATATATATATATATATATATATATATATATATATATATATATATATATATAGTTATATAGTTATATAGTTATATAGTTATATATTTATATATATATAGTTTTTTATATATAATGGGGTCACAGAAATGTAGGTAATAAAGGGTGCTAAGAAAATAAATCTGCAATTCATTTCTAAGATAAAGGGAGGGTGAAGACAGAATTAGAAATAAAGCTTCTGTTTCATCAATTCCCAAAGACACCATGGCAGTCGTAAGCAGGGGCTGTTTAAAGGGAAGGTATGCCATCCTTAGAAGGTGGACAAAGACCTATCAGATTGACCTAAAGGACTCGTGGGCATCACGGCGGGTTTGAAATTTGGCAAGCTTGAACAACAGATGTAGAAATGGTTTGGGAATCTTTGAGAGGAAAAGATCCTTTCTTCTTCCCCGACCTGGCCCCTAAATCATGACAACTTTCTGAGGGGCAGGACAGCAATCACAGTGAACGAGTGCCTTGGGCTGCAGAGGAACTGACATGTTCTTTGAGAAAGCACTCGGTAAAGCAGTTGTTTGTGTGAGAGCTAGCTCAAACCTTCTGGGAAGAGATGTTTAAAAGAATGACTTTGATTTATAAAAGGTAGCAGAATGAATTTCTCTTCTGAAATACCACACAAAGGCTTTCCACAGGATCAGACTGTACTGTCCAATGCAGAATGCTGTATTTGTGCCAGGGAGGTGAGCACCAAAGGACCATTTGGAGAGCCTTGTCCAGGGGCAACCTCCTATCTCTCAGTCTTTGCATCTGCAAAATGGATCTAATGAACCAAGGTTAGCCCATTCAGCTGTCATGAATAAGGTCCAAATGAGACCACACACGGGAAAGTACTCCAGGAACTCCGCAGGGCTCTCCAAAGGTAATATTTTTGTGGCATTTTGGAGAACTCTAAGCAAAATTCATTTGGGAGGGAGGGGAAATGGAGATGATCTGGTGACTAAGGCGTTTTTATTATTAGGCACATATATAGCACTTTATATTTTCAAAGAGCATAACAATCCTCTTTCCTGAGTTACTTCAACAGGTTAACCTTTCTCTTACTGACCTTGGAACAATTATCAGCATCAAAACATGGCAGAAAGGGTAAAAAGTCAGAAAAGCAGTAGTGCCGCTATTTTCCTTTTGGATACACATGGAGGTCATCGCCAGCCATTGAGAAATTGCTCTATTCACCCCACTTCCCCCTCACCCCCACATCTAAACTAGAAACAACATAAAATAGAATCCAAGGCCAAACTTTAGCCACAAACTATATACGTCCCTTTTTTCTTTATCACAAAATCAGCCTAGGAACTTAACTCAAGACTTTTAATAAAACCTACTGCAAAAGTCCTGATTTCCCTAAACCACACAGAAAAAGCCAGATTCCTGGACTTTGCTCTGGAAAAGCAAGACAGGTCTTCTGAAGCCCCATCTTTGGCCCCAATTAGAGCTACATGCTTGAGGCCGGCTGGTCAAAGGGCCTCAAGTCACACACTGATCCTGTAACCTCTGATTTCTTACAGCAAACTCATCCTGCAATCACTAATATCTTAAAAACCAGCGCAGCTTTAGTGGTTCTTTCTATTGCTGGAGAAACAGGCTTAAACTGAGAGTCAGGGGGCACTTATTTTCAGGGAGTAAGACACAGACACAGGAAACATTTCAACAGCCTAGGCAAATGTCAGGCCAAAAACCTGTTCTAAATGGAGAGATCTGGCGCCCTGCGTTGAAAGTTTGGTTTTGGCTTGGGCTACCTCACAGCAAGATTAGTTAGTCTGGTTTTGCCTTTTTGCTTTCCCCTTAGCTGGTCCTGAGTTTAAAGCCGGGGTGTAGTCCTAGGGTAGGGAGGACAGGGACAAAGGCCCTCACAATTTTTGCAGGCCAAGGTGCCATGGAGGAAGGACAGGCAGATGTCAAGGAGCAAGAGAGGCAGGAGGGCCTCCTTACGGAGGGTTGGGACTGGTATTCCCTGGGAAGGAGCTCTGGCCAATATTGAATTTTAAGTTTTTCCTTTCTCATTGTAAATCCTCTCTGTAAACTCTAGTCAATTTTATCACGGACGGCAGGTAAGGACATGGTCAAGTGTCAGCAGTGCTTTGGGAAGTTCAGCGAAAAGCCTTAGAAGAAAATAACCCCATATCTTTGTGCAGCGGGTTGGGGTTTAAGATCCAGAAAGGGAGTAGGAAACATTAGAAGCATAAGGCTAAGGCTGCTGAGTGGAGTGAGACCCCAGGGAACATCTGACCTCTCCCCTCATACTGCAGATAAGAAAAGAGACCCAGAGAAGTTTATTTACTTCCCGATGTTTGATGAAAAAGTTCTCATCCATTGTTCATATATTTGGGCTGGAATTTCCCTGCCCACCCCCACTGCTCCCTTCTCCACACACACACACACACACACACACACACACATACACACACACACACACGCACAAATCAGGGTTTCTCCTGCTGTTTTCTCCTCAGACTACTAAAATACATTGACTGGAAGCCAGATCGAAGCCATAAACATCCAAACAAGTACAATGGCTCACTGATACTAGGTGAACTCAATTAACAGTGTGCTGGGCTTTTTTCTCCTATTTTACTCAGATTTTTCTCTATTTGAACAGGTTGTCTGGCTTTTACAGTTCTCGGTGATGGCCCCTGACATTTCCTTAGTTGCTTACTCTGCCTACGGTCTTTAGAAAGATGTAGTCACTGCCTCACCCCATTCAGCAAATATTTATTGAGAGCTTGCTATAGGTGCCAGGCATTGTTCTAGATACTGGCTGTGTGGTGATGGACATGCCAGGAAGGAAGACCCCACCCTTCTGAGTGCACACTAGAGGTTTGCTGCATCACCCAACTTCAGCTGTGTTGATTCTTTATACTCTTGCCTTCATTTTGTCATTTTTAATAAATCCATTCCTTTTCTGCGTCCTCCAGCTCCTATACTCTTGAGTAATTCAAGAAGTATCCTTAAAATGCACGTAATATTATACACCTTTGAGAAATTTGAGTGCAACTCCCTTTCCTGTTTAGCATCTGGAAGCCAACTCAAGAGGAAATTTATTCGAATGGAGTGCCAAAGCAGACAACTGGAAGTGTTTTAGGAAGTTAGGGCTCTACTACACCGAAGTGCTCCATTTCCAAAATACCGGGCGAGTTAGGGATGGATCTATTAAGGGAAACACGGAACATTGGGAAGCCAGTTGAATTGCCACCTTTAAATTGAGCACCATGCATGGGCCCCATCCTCAACTCCTGCAGAACCTCAGGGTGACAGGAAGACACATCAGTGTGCTGCAAAGGCAAAAACCAGGGAGGCCTACCCCAGTCTTCTTTTCCCTTCTAAGGTCTTGGCATGAAGAGAAGACAAAAGCCGCCACCACATCAAACCTTTCCGGATCCTAGTTGAATCTACCTGAGACTTGGAAACCTGTTACAAAGGCTTCCCTGCTCCAGGGCCTGGTACAAATCTACAACTGCAAATAGTATTGGGGTGAGGGCACCCACAAGTCAGGTACAACTACGTCTTTAAGGTGAACCATGTCACCTGCTTGTGACTTTGGGCATTAAAGAAAAGATGAGCTGAACACATAAGATGAACCAAGCAAAGGTATCTTCTGTAGACACATACCTCTCTCCAAGACAGGCCAAAAGTTTCCTTTAATTGGCAGTAATAAATATTAGGGAATGACACTGAAACAAAGGCTACTAGTTTCCAACAGTGACAAATAACTTCCCAAATTGGCAAGAACTTCTATGCAAGCACCAAGGCCACTTTTCCCGGCCCAAGTGACTCACCAAGGCCCTGGAGGCATTACCTAGACTCAATTTACTCTTTCTAATCAGAGTGAGGCAGTTGCGTCCCTGCTGTGCATGCTCACTTTTTTGAATCATAGCATGAACTGACAATAGAAACATGTCAAGCAAAATCCCAACATTAAAACAAAGTCATCTAAAGCTCACTCGGGCCCTTGCAATGGAGATGTACGCATTCCACCCCACTTAAAAAAGGAAAACTATCCACTTGTACTGTATTTTATCAAATCTGTGAGTAGAAGGGTCATTTCTGCCTTGATTTCTTTAAACTTCCTGTGTTTAAGAAGGATAAAATGCACATTAGGAGAACGGCAAAGTGAGCCACCACAATATCCCAGCTCCGTCAGTCCTATTCAACAATTTTTTTCCTCTTCGGTGAGCTTTGCATAAAGCTCACCCAAACCCACATGGATTTCTAGAATATCCAAAAAGAATGACAATGAGTGATGTGATGTAGGTGGAAACTGCCTGAAGAAACCTAAATTGTAACAGGGAAAAAAATTGACATTTTAGGTTTTAAATGTTACACAGTTTTTATAAAGCTTCAGTCAATTTATTTTATTTATTCTAATGAAGAGCATTACAACTGCTTTACTGCACTGAAGCAAGCATCGATCACATCATTAATCACACCTTGTGAATAGCCACAAATCAAGCTCTAACAGCACGCACTGAATCAGGAGCAATGAAGCATAAACTCCTTCACAATTTATGATCTCTCCAATCGCATCTTTTCAACCATTAAATTGCAAGATACCATAAATTTTTATCTTCTTCACTTCAGTCACATTATTGATTCTGCCGTGTGAAATATAGAAGCACCGTAAATCTCGGCTATTGAATTAAATTTAAAGTCCCGACTTCAGAAAAGAAACCCAACACACTGCCATAGCTGTTAATTTACACGGAGGAACAAATGATAGAAACATTAAAATTTAAATGGACAACAGGGATTTCTAAAAGCCATAGTACTGTCAATCCTAGTCCTTGTCAACCTTGAAGGCTTTTTTAAAATTATTAATTTAAATTTTAAAATGTAAAAAAAAAAGAATTTAAAAATTTTAAAGTCGAAGAGAGATAGATTATTCACAAGAAGAGGTGACAGAATGGCTCCTCGATGGAAATGGCCGCCAGCAGCAGCTACTTTAAAAGGCAGGATGAGGATGTCATTTCTCCCTATGCTGAGGGATGGGTCCACATGAACCCATGTGCCCCAAAGCCCACCTAGGACACCTCTGGCTACAGTGATGGTGTCATAGGAGGCACCGACAGTCCCTAGGAAGGTGTGATCAACCTATTTGCCATCCTGACTTCTGATATATTTGTTGCCCTGCCATCCCTCCCTGTGCTCCAAGATGCCCCCTTGCTCTCTGGTGTCTCACTGAGTTTGGCCAATGGGAGGGACCAGCAGAATGGCAAAGGGTAGGGTGGGCGATTTTTTGCAGTATTAGTTCCCTTCTCTCCCTGCTTTGATGCCAGGGTTTGGCAGGGGCAGCACCCCTCTCTGATTACACCTTCTGTGTGTGTGTGTGTGTGTGTGTGTGTGTGTGTGTGTGTGTGGTGGGAGGAGGGGTATCTCCTCCTTGGCTCAAGCTTTCACAGAGATCCACAAACACTCTTCTCTCCCTCTGCCCCTCAGGCCTGGGATTAGTAAAGCCTTCTACCAGTTGCGTCTCTCCAGAGCATCAGCATCCCTTAATGGCACCATTCCCTGCCCACAACTCTGTAAATAGCTCCTTCATTAAAGTCTCTTCAGTTGAATGTCTCAGTGGGATTCCGCTTCCTGCTGGAACCTTGACTGATATAGGCAGGGCACTGGGAAGCTCTTAAACACTCCAGAGAGAAAGCTGACAGCAGCTCAACCATGCAGTAACAGCCAGAGATATTACACCCCCTAAGTGCTAAAAAAAGTAAAAATCCTAAAGCAAACCTACACCACATACAGATCAAGAAATGCCAATTGTGTCTTGGCAAATACCTGAACCTGGATATTGTAAAGGGCATACATTGCACCTCTAAGTGAGTTAAATAGGACCCAACAAACAACCACCCTGCTCCACCAAAATGACCAAAGACTCCTGGAACTGAGTATATCAATTTCTCCAACCTAATAACAACCTTATGAGATAAAAGTGTTGAGTGACTTTTCCAGAGGTCAGGACATCCCTGAGAGCTAGCAAAGCCATTCTGGGTTCAACCTACTCCAACAGAATTCAGGTCCAGCATGAACAAGAGTTCTGGGATCTTTCTTGATGTAACCAACATGCACGAGAGCTAGAAGAGCAGAGATTCACACCTGCATCACCTGTCATGGGTGTGTTCTGGACTTGGTACTTCCTGCTCTGAAGCGACGGAACCCCCTTCAGGCTATTACAGTAATGCTACCAACCCACTGGGCAATTTCTGATATTCGCAAGCATTAACCTAGGCTTTAGGAGAGGTGGCAAACTGCTGATTCCCAGGCTTCGTAAAGTTTCTGTTTGGTAGAGGTATGATGTATTCTCACGGCTCAAAATTGAAAGATACAGATGAGGGTAAGTAAAAGGTTTCCTTCTCACCCTATCCCTCAGCCATCCGGTTTTGTCTCCCAGAGCAAACTAATGCGACTGTCTGTCTATCTATGTACCTGTGTATCTGCGTATCTACTATCTATCATGTGTGCATATATGTGCTTTCAGAAATACTCTGTTTCATATCCAGATGCATGCACACATGTGAATATATGTATTCTGCCCCTGAGGCACACAAGTAGTAGGATGTCACACACACTGCGTGCACCTAGCTTTTTTCACTTAACAAAGATGCCAGGAAGCATCTAAGAAGCCTCCCTGCTGCTCTTTGAGGCTGCAGGTTAGTTATATATGATGGGCCATAATTTATTGAATCGGTCCACCATTGATGGACATTCAGATTGTTTCCAGTCTCTTGCTGTTACACTAATGATCTGATGCACATTGTTTCACAAATGCTGCATAATAGTTTTCTAAGAAATTGATCCAACATTTTAAATAATCAGATTTCATATTAAAAAATGGATCTAAGACTTCTCTTGACAAGAGCAGGATCTGGCAGTAGTGGACTCACACTCTCGCATGCCGAGAGCCAGTTAGAGCTGAGCAGTGGGTGCCCCTCTGGAGGACTTCCGAGCTTTCCAGCGTGCTGTCGCCTTCCCACACTTTTGTGCAGCCTGCCCGGCACCTGAAGGCATTTGAGATCCTATCTGCCGTGAATTACGGTCAGGTTAACTGAAGACAAAGCACCCAGCATGGTCTTTAGCACCCTGTGATCAGTGGAAACCTCACAGGGAAATGACGTTTGTTTTTTAAAAAAATTACTCCCTTCTACTCTCCTTCTCCATCTTTGGGTCTATGAATGCCTGGTTCTTCAGCCTCTCTGTCCTCACCAGAAAGTAAACTCCATGAAGATAAAGACTTATTTCATTCAACACTATATCCCAGCACCTCAAAGAGCACAGGGCATGTGGAAAGAATAAGCAATGAAAGTGTAAAAGAAAGCAAGAAAACATCAAGAAACAAACTGTACTTGGACTCACACACCTCAACTACACACCTGTTTCTGGGTGCTTTCTTGCTTCCACTCATCTTTCATACTATTCCATCTACCTGCCCAATTCGAGCTTTTCCACGTGTCGGTTATGTGAGCCCTCTTCCCAAGTCCTTTAGTATTTACCTCCTCTTCCTTCTCTTTAGAATTACCCTTTCTATTCTGCCCACTAACTCTTTTTGTTGCTTTTAATTGTTCCAATTTCATGGTTTCGAACCAGAAGAAATCAGATTAATTTTTTGCATTCTCCAAAGCCATAAATCTAATTTTAAATTTCAAAACAGTTCTAACATCTCTGAAATGTTAATAACCCTATAAAAATATTCACATTAGTCCAAATTATGTGATTAATGTGACATTTTCCCCATGAACATTTAAACGACTTTAAACACATGACTTTGCCACACTTTTCTGATGGACACAAGGTCCATCATAGAAAAATTCAGAAGATAAAGAATGTGCCCTGATAAATATCACTGTAAAATGAACACCAAAGAATTTACCAGTTCACTATTATTTCCAGCTTGGTTTTTTATGTAGCCAATGAGATGCCACAGCTGCCGGAAGCTCGAAAGTGTGCACAGTGCTTGCCTCATGTCACACCGGCTCATTTGCTCTTCACCGCAGCCCACGAGGGCGTGGGTCAGCGTGTGGGAGGTGGTCTGGCTGAGTTACAGAAACCCACCCAAACTGTCTTAAACTAAAAGGGGCAGTTGCTGGGGGAGAGACACAGGTACCTCACAACTTGAGGACGCCAAGTCTGGCTCCATTCCAACAGGATCGGGACATGAAACTGCAAAGTCGTCAGGAAATGAGGCGTCTGCTCCGTCTGCCCCCCCCCAGTGAGACCACAGTCCCTTGTCTTCAGCTTCTCTCTGCACGTCTGTTCCCCACTTCTTCTCTGCCTTAAGCAAGGCTTCCTTTGCTCTCCCTCTACACAGAAGTCGGCTGCCCTACAGCCTCTGAGTTTTGTCAGCCTCCACCTTCAGATGGTCACAAAGATTAGCCAGAGTCTCAGTCCCAGCACCCGCGGAGACATTCTGATCCGTGTGTCTTGGGCCAGATGTCCATCTGAGTCCAGCATGAGATCGGAGAATGACACTACTAACCACATTTTATTCTTTGACAATTAAATTACGTGAACAAGGGCAGCTTCCTGGAGGTTTGATGGTGAGTTACAGAAAGCACTCATATAGCTTTGAAAGAAAAGGGGGAATCGCAAGGGAGAGGTGTGGACATCTCTTGGGTCATGGGGCACCCCTGTGCATGGAGAGGAACCAGTCACATAATGTGTGGGACCCAGTGCTAAATGAGGAAGCAAGACCCTTTGTTTAATAATTATTAAGAATTTCAAGATGGTGATGGCAGAACTGTCCAAGAGTAGGGTCCTTCCAAGCCCAGGGCCCATTGGGGCCAAAGAGACTGCATGTCCATGAAGCCAGCAGGACATGGAAGGTGGGCATCTGAGAAGTGAGAGCACAGGTAGGCAAGCACTCCCAAAGGTCTCTGTTATAAGCAAGTGCTATTATTTTACCCCTTTTGTAGGTTTATTGTGACTCAGTGATTTGCCTAGGGCTATACAGGTAGCAAGTAGTCTTCTGACCTAGATCTGCTACACCATAAATGTATCCTTTTAATTTTGCCACATTCTGTTTCCCATGGCTTGGCACATATAGGCACTCAGGACACAGAAATTTCCAGAGCAGTAAAACATGATAAAACGTTCCTAGATGGGCTGCTAAATTCTGCATTCTCTGATACGGTATTCATCCATTTAGAAAGCACTAAATTTCAGTACTAATGTAATTATAAGGCTTTTAGATCCTTCCAAATAAAAACATATCTTCACTATCACTATAATTTTTACATAATTATCCTATCATAATTCCTAGAATTCTTTCTGAAACCCAGAAAGAGAGCCAAATTGACACTCACTTTCTAGGAATCATTAGAGTTTTTTAGGCATAGACTATTACTCTCAGTTTCTCTCCCATCAAGGCATGTGATAATTCCCCCAAAATATGCCCCCCCTCCCTACTTTTCTATTTTTAATAAATGTAATTGAATCAGTCCTGGGCAGCAGCATCTGGCCTTGGGTTGCCATGTGGAGTTCTTTTGGTCCAGAGGGCACATTTCTTGCTCTAGGGTCAATGAAATAATCAAAACCTAGTCCCTGGAGAGGAAATTTTATGATTCTAATTCATTTGATCCACAATCTACTAAACTCCATGCCATAGTCAATCAGTTGCAAAATAAAAGAGAGCACAGCTAGTTTGCTCTAGAAAAGGTAAAATCCACTGGATCCTGGGCTGGTTAAGTTAGAAATAGATTGATTAAACCTAAGTTAGGGGCCCACAGGGCTTCCATGAAAACGTCCAGTAGTTGGGAGCTCACTCATTTATTTTTCTGACAAACAGAAACTGCCTTTTGAAATGTTGAGATGAATTCTAGTTAACCGGATTTCCAACCCAGGCAATGGTCGAGATTGACAGGCTCAGATTGTCAGAAAAGAACAGCAGGTAGGTAATGAAGGGACAGCACTTTAGAAGCAACAGGCCAAGGTTCATAGAGAGAAGGCATCTGTTCAGAGGCACCCACCACTGCCCCGTGGCCACCCAGGGCCATCTCCTCGGTGACCCGCCCCTCTCAGCCCTCACATCACTGGGCTGGCCCATCAATTGATCTCTAACGCCTGCCTTGGTTAATGTAATTGGAATGTCAAAGAATAAAATGTGGTTAGTTACGCGTTATTCTCTTCCTCATAGAACTCACCGTTGGACAGAGGGAACCAGCCTTTGATGAGGACTGTCGCTGGGCTTCCAGAGAGCACTGATGTCTACGAGTTCTCCAGGAGACATGTGAAGCATCGGCGCTCCAAGTTGAGCATGAATTTAAAATGAGTGGAACAAAGGTTGGCAGGTCCTTGGACGATTGTGTGACCAGAGCCTCTAAAAATGTTTTACCAGTCCATAGAAGTAGTCACCACTTAAGGAACCCTTATGCCTTTGCTTCTCCACCAGTACCCACAGATTGTATGAACACAGTAGTCAGAGGGAGGGGCTTTCTGTCCAGGGGTCTCCTGGGGACACGACACTCCTTACCACAGTGTGTGACTCAAAGCCATACGGCATGCTCCTGTTGGCACACAAACTCTGATCTGTAGCCTCCAGGAGGGCAGGAACTATGTCCGTCTACATCCTGCTGCAGGGCCAGGGCCCAGCTCAGTCCCTGGCACACAGTAGGTGCTAAGAAATGTTGAGTTATTAAATGGATCTGTAGAATTCAAGGGGAATATATATCTAAGGTAGTGAGATAGGTATGGAGTGGATATGACAGATACTACCCCTGAGATGAGGAGACAGAAAAAGGCACATTAATTTTTTTTTGCATGTATGATCATAGAGTCACTATGATGAATGGTGAGATGGAGCAGAAGCTGAAGCCGGGACACCCTAGTGATGCATCTGAGGTACAGTGAAGAGAAACGAAAGACGAAGTTTAGAAATACGTACTCTCCCTTACCAATGTGACCGGCCAACCCCCTGCCTTTAAGCTGGGCCACAGATGCCACGGAGGTGAGAACTGTTTGAAACCGAGCTTGAGAGGGGCCTGCAGGAGTCACCAGGGCCCCTGGTGAGCCCTGACCAGCAGCAGCCTTGCATGTGTGCAGGTAGGTGTAGGGGCTTAGGCTCCAGGACACTGAGGGTCCGTGTAGAAGCCTCTCCTCTGCCATTGACAGGGGTGGAATCCAAATTCAAGAGCAGGTGCCCTGACCCACTTCGGCTCTGCTGCAGCTTTCTTTCGTGTGTGCACTTAGAGCTATCTGCTACTTGCAAACCCATAGAGCTACTCTAAATTCAGCTTTCTTCAAAAGTAAATGTAGCCTCTTGCTAAGAATAATCTGAGCATGAAATGATTTTTCTGTCTAGTTTAAGCTGCTTCTGTGAATCACCAAAGTTGGAGGGGGTTGCAAGCATGTCAAAATGAATCCACCCACTCCTACTGAGCAAGCCTAGAAAGATGCCCTGACAGACAGCAACCGCCTATTAAAACATGATGGAGAGGTGGCTCGTCCATCAGAAAATGGACAGAGATGAGAGGAATCGGGACTTCCATCGCAAAGCCAGTGTCTGCAGAATGAAAACTGCCCTCAGGACATGATGAAGCGGGCACACCAACCAGGGAACACCTTCAAAAGCAAGTGAGAAATCTCTCAAACACATATCATGCATTGTGTTTTCAAGATGAATATGTAAGTACCGTTGATGCCAATTCTATCCCTTGAAGTTTTCGGATGCCAGAAAAAGGAAGTATGTGGAAGATTTGAAGACCAAGTGGAAAGAAATTCATGTTAAGAGATTGCACCCCCCAATTTTTATTTATCATTGAATGCAGTCACTTACCTGATCCTGGAAGGATCAGACACTTGCAAATGCAAAATAGATTCCACACAGCACAGGGGGAAAGTCTGGGGGAGTAGGCTGGGCTGTCAGGAGACAATCCAGTAATGAGAACAAAGTCTTCAATAAAGACAAACAGAATAAAAGGGCTGTGTTAAAATTACTGCAGCCATGCATAATAGCTGAGCTGCAAAGACACCACAGAAATGGTAATGAGTACAATAATGCTCTGAACTTGGAGTGTTTTTATTTAAAAAATTTTAATTAACCAGAAAATGAGCATTAATCCCAGTAACTTGGAAAATAACAACATGCCATCTTATTGCCACAAGCAAAAACATGAGAAAAAAACCCCAAATAAATGTTATCTGGGAAAATAAGCCCTTTGAAAAGTCAGCAATTCAGAGCACTAGCTAGAAAATCTAGTATACCCACTTCTAAAGGGTCAACTTAAAATGGTTTGTTACATTCTGAAATTTCTGCCCTTAAATTCCTGAGAATCCAGTTATATTCAATGCTCTGATTTCACCAGTTAAATACATTGAATAAAATTTCCAGTCATCCAGAATTTACATTCTGAAAATATTAGTCCTTATTTCAATAATTGGGAAATCCAACGAGCCAGCAGCAATAAGCCCCAGCTGTCTGCCACGTCTCCTGAAATATCAAAGTAGTGGGCACAGGCAATGAGGACGCCAAGGGGACTGACTTACCTAGAAGGGTCTTGGCAAAAGGAATGGGGCCACACCAAGTTCCCTACTGCTGCTCACAAGAAGTAGTTGTTAATTTTATCCACTACATGAGCTACGTTTTTCCCAATGGAAGGGGGCCTGGGTTAATTGTATGAAAAACAGAACAGACCTCAAAATAAGAAATTGATTGCCTTAAATTTTTCTGTTAGCAATCAAGCACTCACAAAAAGCGGGCATTGAAAAAGCAAACTTGTTTTTTAAGAAATTCTCCAAAGTGCCCCCACACCATTTTCCCCACATTCACACTTAGGATGCAGATTTCAAAGCTCAAAGGCTATAATTTCTATTGTCATTGCCAATCCCATGATAGCTAGAGTTCCAGTCAGAGCCTCCACCTGAACACATCCAACACTCGACAGTCTGTACCTTGCCCTGAACTCCTTCCCTTGGGTAATGAATGCACTATAACTCCCCATGGCTTTTAGTCTTAAAGACTCTCTCTCACAAAATTGATTTCACTCCAGAAATGTCTCGAATCTGGTCTTTCTCTTCTACACCTCAGTTTGGGCATCCAACTCTTCTCTCACTTGAAAAATTCTAATAATCTTAAAAGGCCTTCCCACTGCCCTCATTCTATCCATCTTCAGTCTTCTCCTGCTAAGAAATAATTAACAAACTTCTCATGCTTAAAAATTCCCACTGCCCTCCAAACAAAATTCATACTACTCACCATGCCCTTTACAGTCTTGCCCTACTTTTATGTCCTGTTCTTACTATGAATAATCCATGTTTGGGACACATTGAATTTCTTAAAATTTCTCATGTCTACCATGTTCTTTCACAACTTCAATTATTGTATAAGTTTTTTGGCAAAATCATTCTTTGGCTGTGCGGGAAGGACCCTTGCCTAGGTCCTTATGCTTTTAGGGTGCTCCTGCTGTAACCCTTCTCTGGCCACCCTTCTCCACCAGGCAGGCCGCCTGTGGACCCAGGTTATGTGCCTGCCCAGAGGTTGCACATCCTCTCTAGACCACGTTTGCAGTGCCCAGGGCTCCAGAGATTTCTGTCCAAAGAACCCACGCCTACTTCTAGGACCAGTGTGGGCCTCTTCCCATGTGCATCCTCCAGAGGGCAGCCCACACCACCAGCCTGATCCTTCCCAGGCCTGAGGGTGGCCACGAGACAGTTGTGTGTGGAGGGGCTGCAGTAAACCCAGTGTCCACACGTGGCACACGAGGTACCTTGTTATATAGGTTTGGAGCTGGGAAATGGGGAAAGCAGGAAAGAGGCTCCTAGGAAGGGGCCCCAGAGGACAGGGACCAGATCTTGCCTGCCGTATCTTTATATCCCAGCATGGAACTCCTAAGAAGGCTAGAATTCAAAATTTTAATTTGGTCTTCCAGGTCATTGTAAAAGTAAATGTACCAAGGTAGTAAAGTGGATATTTTGTTTACTAGTGTATTATCTTGATTTGTAACTTTTAAATACTTAGATATATAGCAGTTGGGCCTCTTTTTCCACTCCTGTTCTGGGCCCTACAGTAAGCATTAGAGTCAGACCTGCTTTCCTGCCCTGCCTCCTTGTGTCTTCCTGGTGAACTCCTACTCAGCCTTCAAAACCCATTCCAAATACCACCTCTTCAAGGAAGTCTTTTCATCTCTAAGACAGCATTAATCACTACGATTTAACTGGGACTTTTGATTGTAAACAGCAAGTAACATTATTTAGAGTTACATGTGCAAAAAGTGCAATAGCTATCTCCTCTTCTTCCTCCAACAAAGCTAGGGAATTGGAATGCAGCTGGGCTTAGACAGGCCTGGGCCAGGAGGTGGGATACAGTCAGGTTCCCAGGTGGCGTGCTCGGCCCCTTCCTTCTGCCCCTCTCCCACACGGTGGAATCTCTCCAGGGGGATTTCAAGCATAATGAGGAGCAGCCTTTGCCCAAAGAAATCAAACCTTCTAGTTTCCTCCATACTCCATCACCAGTTATGTGAGCTAAGCAGGCACGGGCAGGGAGGCCACTGAGCTCTGAGCTCCACCACCACGGAGTCAGGGTGGCAAGGAAGAGCCAGACAGTATGTCCAGGGTTGGTCTGTGGAATTGACCTATGTCCTTTAGTGTCAAGTTCTGAACAGAGGCAGCTTGCCCTGGCTGGTGTGGCTCAGTGGATTGAGTGCTGGCCTGCGAACCAAAGGATCACCAGTTTGATTCCTAATTTGGGGACCAGGCCCCCAGTGGGGGTCCTGTGAGAGGCAACCACACATTGATGTTTCTTTCCCTCTCTTTCTCCTTTCCCCTCTCTAAAAAGAAATAAATAAAATCTTTAAAAAATAAATAAATAAACATCTCAGGGACTTTGTAAGGTTTGCAAAACACCCCAGGACATGAAAATTAGGATACAGATGATCTGTATCCATTTTTTTTAAATTACATACATATTTAAATAAGACATCTGAAGATTTCCTTTTTCTGGCTATTTTTCTCTTGCAGCAAGTATTGTATTTGAATCAATGCTTTTTAAAAAATTAGGTAGGCTACTGGCTATGAAAATATTTCTGCTCATAAACTGTAAGAGTCATTGCCATACTTTCTTTAAAAAGCATCTAAGGTCACTGTTTCATTAAACGAATTACATTATCAGATTAATTAACTAAGTTGCAGAAGACTTCTCCAGTAATTCCAATCGTCTGCCATGACCTCTGGGGATTGGACTGGAAGGGGCACCATCAGCAAGGGGCTTCCAGCTCCAGCAGATCTGTTCAGGAGTTCTATTCAGTTTTATTTATTTTGTTAGTTAGTTAGTTCAATGAGAACTTACTAATTTTTTTTGAAGACTTCAGGAAAGAAAGGCTGATTGCTCAACATGAGAGACAGAATTGGTAGGTCACCAAAGTGGCCAGGACAGGAATTGAGTGTGAATTGCATGTGAATTGCACGGCTCCTGGTGGTCTGACAGACTGGCACGGGAGCCGGAAAGCACACCCGCCTCTGGCTGCACCACGCTCTCTCCTGGCCCCTTGGAAGGGCAGCCCATTGTCAGTTAACACAACAGCAGTGAGCATCTGCAGAACAATAGATTTTGATTAGAAAAACACTAATGCCATATCTATTTGTTAATTAGAGACTCTTAGCAATTTCTGTCAAATATGGGATTCTTTTTTTAATTTCAGAGAAGTAATCACAGGCTCCCGAAAGTCAGTGCGAACTCTATCCTTTCAGGCTTTTGTTTGCCTGATGTGAGGAGGGTCGGGAGGGGGCCTCCCCCAGAGGGATGCTGTGGAGTAGTTCTCTTCCCAAGGGCTCTTGAGAAAGCAAGTGTTGAATTTACAGTTTTAATCATGAAGGACTAAAGACAACCAACTGAAAAGTTTTTGACCAAGATATTTACATTTTCAATTTAAGCCCTGGAATTGAGAGACCAAATCGCAAAACACGTGCAGAAGCCACACTTTTTATTCTTTCACATGGACTCTGAATATTTACTCAGTGTCTCAGAATTTTCACGTATTCATTGCCTACTGCTAAAATAAAGAGTGGGGGAGAAAACCATCCAAATAAAGAGAAAATGAGGAAAGTAAAAACCATGAGAGAAAAGAAATATTTGGGGAAAGGGAGGTTGTTTGTGGTGGTCTGGTCTGAGACAAAAAAAATTAAATTAAATATCAATTAAAAAATAAAACAAGAACATTTAACAATCACAGAACAGAGAAATATAATGCAGTAGAATAATTCTGATTCATCACTGTTTGGGGTGGGAGTTATCTCGGCTTAATTTCTGGTGAAGAACCTGCTAAGAGTCAGACATGTCTGGGTGTGTCTGACAAACAGTCGGTGCAGGCCTGCCTGAAATTTCTTTGCCTAAGGAGTGAGTAGGTGCATTTTTGGTAATACCTTACGCTTAGGAAAGAAGGATGCAGACACATTAAGCCTGACCCCATGGCAGAGAGAGATGGAACATGCAGATGAACACAGCCCCATTTCCATTAGTTAGATTATTCCCTGATCGTAGCTGCAAACTTGATTCATGGCTGGGTGCTAACAGGGCATTGGGCAGAAGGGACTGTGAACTGCTTTCAAAGAATCTCTTTAGGAAAATTTATGTAGGCTCATGTGGCAAAAGCAACTGTGCTTGGGGATCCCTCTGATAGCAAACACAAGGAGAGAGAGGTCTCCTTCCCACCTTGCCACCTGAACACCAAGTGCCTTTGGCACTCTAGGGGGAACTGGAGTTACCATTGGGGTGGAGATTCATTGCCTGGAGGCACCCAGTGGAGGGAGAACCCATCACCTGTCCAGACTTGCTACAGAGTATTTGTGAAGACACCCCTTGGGAGTTCCCCAAAGTAACTGGTGGGTAAATCATTTGCAGGAGACTGAAGGCCAGACTAAGAGAAGGAGATCAAAAGTAATTACATATTCATTACGTACTCCAGGCTTGCTTTTCAGTTGACTCTGATGTTCAGGTGAGTTAAGTGGTGC
>VMDR010012347.1:0-26749 GCA_007922815.1 Macrotus californicus | reverse complement strand
TATTTTTATCAGATTAAAAAAAACACAATTTAAGATAAAAAGCTTTATGGAGAGTATATAAGGACAATATAAAAGGAAAAATTCTGCAAAAAGATAATTAAACTTTTATATTCTTAATAAGCTAGCCTCAAAATATGTGAGACAAAAATGGACAGAATTTCATGAAGATAGCAAATCTTAGGGGAAATTTTAGCACACCTCTGTTAGTAATTGATGTATTGAGCTTATAAAAAATTGGTAAGGATATTATGACTAACATAATTAAAATGGTTTGATATAATGGGTATACAGTCGACCTTGAATAACACAGAGGTTAGGGACACCAACCATCCATGCAGTAAAAAATCTGAGTATAACTTTTGACTCCTCCAAAACTTAAGTACTAACAGTCTATTATTGACTGGAAGCCTTACCTTAACATAAACAGTCAGTTTTAATACACATTTTGTATATTGTGTGCATTATAAGCTGTATCCTTATGACATATAAGCTAGAGAAAATGTTAAGAAAATCATAAGAAAGAGGAAATACACTTGCAGTACTTACATATTTATTGGAAAAAATCCACGTGTAAGTGTACCTGCACAGTTCAAACCCATGTTCAAAGGGTAACTGTATATAGAAATCGTGCACTAATAATTTAAGGATTCTTAATCTTTTCGAGCATAAATGGAACATGTATATAAGCTGACCATGTATTATTCCAAAAGCAAGTTTTAGTAAATGCCAAACATTGGTACCACACAGATCATGTTTTCTAACCCATAAGTAGTGCAATTAAGTCGGGACAAAAAGAAAAAGAAAAAAACCTAACTAAAATATCCCATGTTTTTAGGAATTAAAAGAATATATTCCAAATACCCAATGGTGTTTTAAAAGTCAGTAATCATGGACATAAGAGAATATTTAGAATGGAATAATGAGAAGAGCACATGTAAAAATGTGTGAGATGTCAATAAAGGACTAGGGAGAAATTAGAGCAGAACATGAACTGAAAATTAACAAGCTATATGTCTGACTTGACTTAAAAAGACCAGCAGAGTAATAATTTAGGAGGAAGGAAATAATAAAGAGCAGAAATAAGTAAAGTACGAATTTTAAAAAACCCAGTAGAACAGAGGAGCAAAACCAAAAGATGTTTTATTGAAAAGCTAACTAAAATGATCAGTCTGGTAAGACAAGTAAAGAAAAAAAGAGAGGCACAGGCAATACAAAGAATGGGAGGGAAAGTATACACCTTAAAAGAATGTATTTTATAGCATGTGAATCATGTCTCAATTTTAAAACAAAGGGAAAAGGTATTCCATGAATAACTTTATGCTGGTAAATTTTAAAGCATAACTCAAACTGACTTAATAAGATACAGAAAACTTGAAAAATCTGTAACTACTGTAAAAATGGAAATAAATAAAAATCTGTCTCCCTATGAATCCACAGGCCCAGTTGATTTTACAGGTGAGTTTCACTAAATATTTAAAGAATAGACATATTTTTCCAGAGCGTAGAAAAAGAGGAAATTTCAACTCAGTTTGAAGTTATTTTTATCTTGATGCCAAAATTAAAGGAAGACAGGAAAAGAAGAAAATGATAGGCTATTATCACTTACGAACATAGATGCTAAATCCTAAAAAGCCTATCAGAAATTAGAGAGCTATGGAGCAAGAGAAGTTCTGAAAATCTAGTTGGATTATAAATTGGTATAACCACTTTTGAGAGCAATTTACCAATATCTAGTAAAGTTGAAGAGGCTTATACTTTAAAACCCAGCAATTCTAATTATATAGTGTAAAGACACTCTCACAGGTCCACAAGAATACATGATGTTACAAAGTTCTAAGAATGAAAAGTTAGAGTGGGGCGGGGGTGGTACTTACGAGTATTTATCAACAGGAGAATGGATGTATGGGTTCCATAAAATGGAGCACTATTAATGGCAGTCAAGATGAATAAAGCTCAAAAAATAATATTAAGTGAAAAATGAAACTGAAGACTACATGTAATATAGTGCCACATGTAATATAGTGCCACTTACATGAAGAATAAAAGCATACAAAATGCAGTGCAGTTTGCCTACATATATAGAAAAGAAATTAAAAAATGAAAAGAAATAAAACATGCACAAAACTGTTAACTCCAATTATAAGAAGGAGGGAATGGAATGAGATTGGGAAGGAGTAGGGGGCTTCTGGGGCATATATACATATTATCTGAAGGAGACGGGGCAAAGTGCTTAGGTGTGTATAAGGTAGATGATGGCACAGAAACTTTTCATACCTTTTCATACTCTTGAAATATTTCATTAAAAACAAATATTGTGTCAATTCCAGTACTCTATTCTAGAATTTTTTTTTTCTAGGATTAATAAGAATGACCAACCCAGCCACTGTTATGATACCCCAGGGTGGAAACATGTCATCTTCCATGATGGCACCAGGCCACAATTCAGAGCTGCAGCCCAGGACTCCTCGCCCTGCTTCTCAGTCAGGTAACTAACCCCAGTCTTTTAGGATCAAAGAGGCTGGAACTCCCTGCACAGACGATTACAAAATTCATCTGTCTCTGATGCAGTTTCCAACTGCGCAACTTAAATGCCACCTCTTTACAAAATCTGCCCTAATTTCTTCAAGCTAAAAGTCATCATTTCCTTCTCAGAATTTCTCATTATTCTCTGACCAGTCTTACCCCAACATTCCTAAAAATGTATTTCTTGGCCTACTTATTCCTGCAAGGTACCCCATGAAAGAGCATTCTAAATGGTGAAGTAAATTTGGTAAATTGATCATCCTCCTGGATATACAAAGTGAACATATTGGAGGAACTGAAAGTCTTACAGTGAAGAAACCCTTCTAAAGTTGTTAGGTCCACTGTTTCCCAAACCTAATTGATTGTGTTTTGTTTTGTTTTGTTTTGTTTTCTATAACAGTAATGAACATAGTTCCCAGAATGTGCTTTGAAAATACCACGCCACATTTTATGTTTGGCTCTTATGTCCACTTTTGAATCATAAGCTCTTTTAGACAATATTCATCTTTATATCATTCTGGTATGTTGCTTTGCATGTAGAAGATGCTCACAAACATTTCACCAAATGGTACCAGCAGATTTTACTCTGTATTTGCAGAATTGCCAAGACTACTGCTCTAGGATCTCAGTTGCACTAAGTTAATTTTTGCTTTGTTAACTGTCTTTAAACAGATGCAATGGATCCACTCCTCTCTGGACTCCATATACAGCAGCAAAGTCATCCCTCAGGATCTTTAGCACCCCCACACCACCCAATGCAGCCTGTCCCTGTGAACAGACAAATGAACCCAGCTAATTTTCCCCAGCTGCAGCAGCAGCAGCAGCAGCAGCAACAGCAGCAGCAGCAACAGCAACAGCAACAGTTGCAGGCAAGACCCCCACAGCAACATCAGCAGCAACAGCCACAGGGAATTCGACCCCAGTTTACTGCCCCAACTCAGGTGCCTGTTCCTCCAGGCTGGAACCAGCTGCCTTCCGGAGCCCTTCAGCCTCCTCCAGCCCAGGGTTCTCTGGGCACGATGACTGCAAACCAAGGGTGGAAGAAGGCTCCCTTGCCTGGCCCAATACAACAGCAACTCCAGGCAAGACCATCCTTAGCCACGGTACAGACACCTTCCCACCCTCCCCCTCCATATCCCTTTGGCAGCCAGCAAGCCTCACAAGCCCATACAAACTTTCCTCAGATGAGCAATCCAGGCCAGTTCACAGCTCCTCAGATGAAGAGCATGCAGGGAGGGCCCTCCAGGGTTCCAACACCCCTGCAGCAGCCCCATCTCACCAACAAGTCTCCTGCCTCCTCACCCTCCTCCTTCCAGCAGGGATCCCCTGCATCCTCCCCAACGGTTAACCAAACTCAGCAGCAGATGGGACCAAGGCCACCTCAAAATAACCCACTTCCCCAGGGATTTCAACAGCCTGTCAGCTCTCCGGGTCGGAATCCTATGGTTCAACAGGGAAATGTGCCACCTAACTTCATGGTGATGCAGCAGCAACCACCAAACCAGGGGCCACAGAGTTTACATCCAGGCCTAGGAGGTGAGGAACACTGAAGGTATTTGTGTTAGTAAATCTGCTGGAGATAGATCTTAGTGGAACAACAATTTTGAGATAATGGAGGGAGTGAAATAAGGATGTAATTATTTGGTTTTGTGGATGTAGTGGTGATGTTTGATAAAAATTAGTTAACTTGATACATTATGCAGTATCTTACTGGTTATGTTTAAGCTAGCCCTCTGGATAAAAAAAATACAGGTAAAATTCAATATAGAGATGCTCATTTTGTTTTCAAATTATTTTTACTTGATCTTGTACTAGTAAATTAAAATGTCAAAAAGAAATATGCGTTGCATTAACAGCTTATAATGCTCAGCTGTAGAAAAAATTAAGATTATGCAATAGAGCAAAAATTAAAAGTACAGGGTCTTATTGGGGAAAGGCCCATCTCTAGTTTTCAATTTTGATAATCCTGAATTAGTAA
The DNA here is from genome assembly GCA_007922815.1 of Macrotus californicus. NCBI lineage: Eukaryota > Metazoa > Chordata > Mammalia > Chiroptera > Phyllostomidae > Macrotus > Macrotus californicus. Next base: position 22,248 of record VMDR010012347.1, on the reverse strand, counting down.
CATAGCATGATATGTGTTAAACTTGATTAAAGTATTAAAGGGGAGTAAGTTCAGAAGTCATTGACTTTTATAGTTTTATAATGCCAATGCCTGCTCCTTAGAGAGGGAATTCCACCAGTTATACCTAAAGGAGATTTATTTATTTATTTTGTAAGGTGCCTCTTGTATGAAGAAAAAGCAATGGAGCTTAATGTGTGAGAGGTAAAACGATTACAGTAAAACTTATCCATCTCCATATTTATTATTTATTCTTATTAATCATTGATCTAGTGCACATGAATGTGCTTGGAGCTTTTCAGTAAGGTATAGAGAGTGTCAGTAATGCTGTCATCTGGTAAACACACCCCCCACCAAAAGACACCCATTGCCTACCCAGAAAAACCCTTGCATCTTTAGTGCAACATAGCAAAGGCATGTTCCCATGGTTTCTGGTGAAATTAAGTTGCTCATCAGTCTTTTCACTCTCTTGTAATTAATTATATAGACATGCAGGCTCCAATATTTTAATCCTAAGAAGTTTTTAGAAAATGCAAGAATGTTTCAGCTCCGAATTTCACTGTTCTGGGCATCTAGCCCTGGATCAGTGGAAGCTGGGTAGTGCCTCCTGCGAATGTGATTTCTGATTTAATTACAATGAAAGCATGCAAATGGGGACTTGTCACTGCTAAAGAAAGGACAAATGCATATTTGCCTACAAAGTGTTTTTTCAGGACATTGAAAAATTTGGCCCTTAAAAAAATAAATGGACTAACACAAAAAAATTTAAGTGAGCTTTAGGTCTTGATGCTTTCATAGAGCAGTTGATGTGCTCACCTAGGTGATCTGGCCACATCAAGGCCTACGTTATAAACAATGAATGGGTTCTGAGATTCTCCTTATTACAGATTTTCTGAAATTAAACTTTCCTATAAAAAGAAGTAATACTTCAACGAGATTCCATTAGAGCATGGTTTTTGGTACCAAAGCTGTCAGAATTGCAGCAAATCTTATGGGAGGAAGGCGTGATGACAAATTTTATATAGCCTAACTTTGAAGCTCCTATAAATCATTTCTAACCTTTTGTCTTTTCCAAAGAGACAATAATATTGGGGGGAATTTTTCTACAAAGGAGATTGTCATCTATTTCCCTCAGTGGAGGGGAAAAAAAACACCTATCTATGCTTAATATCAGGACCCAGCTTTTGTTTTATAGTATTTCTTATGAACTTGTTTGAATATGAGAGAATTTATTCCATTGGTACCTGTGTTAAAGTATGTAAAGTTTTGGGGTTTGCTCTATTACAGAGGAAAGTAAAGAGCTCTAAACCTTGCTGTGACGTGGCCTCAGATCACATTTAGGGAGCAGATTGCCATCTTTTCCTTGGCATGTTCTAAGTGTAAATTTTTTAGTATTTCTTTTTCATTTTGACAATGCTCATGTAAGAGATTGTGTTGATTTTTTTAACCATCTTTCCCAACCTGATTATTAAAGATCTTACCAGTGTGACAGAGAGCTAAGCCAGTGGAGACTTCATGCAGCTCATCCTTCCTTATTCATTCCACATCTAAGCAAGAGTATAAATTTGCCAGGTAACTGCCTTACTCATTGTTTTCTATTAAGGAATGCCTAAACGCCTCCCACCTGGCTTCTCAGCAGGACAGGCCAATCCGAACTTTATGCAAGGTCAGGTGCCTTCGACCACAACAACCACCCCTGGGAATTCAGGAGCCCCTCAGCTGCAAGCAAATCAAAATGTCCAGCATGCAGGTTTGTTTTCTGTGATTTATTCAGCAAGCATTTATTGAGCATTGTGTGATAGATACTGTGATAAGCAATAAGGGTAAACATAAGTCCTGGTTTCTCCCCTTATTTTCAAGCCCTTAAATATGAATTATTCTTTCAAGGCACTAATTGCAGTATTGAAAGTAGGTAAAATGTCTCAGGAACCTGGAAAAGCCTAAGGAAAGGAGATGAAACTTGAGTTACAGCAATTTTTTTCTTTTTTGAGAAGAACCAAATAATAAATGTCTTAGGCTTGGCAACTAAACTCTGCTGTTGTAGTACAAAAGTAGCCAGAGACAATACATAAATGAATGGGTTTGGCTGTGTTCCAAACACTTTGTTTACAGGCTGGCAGTAGGCCTGATTTGGCTCATGGACTATATTTTGCCAACCCCTGAGTTAGTAATAGGTCAAAAGGTGTTTGTGGCAGAGAAAATTATAGGTACAGAGGCTTGGAGGCACATGGCGTTTTGGACAACTGCAACTTTAAAAATCTCTATATAGTGGGTGTTAGCTGTGTTTATGCTGAGTGTCCGAATTCTGATTTACGTAGTGGTATTTGAAAACCAAACTTCAGTCAGTACTGGTTTAATGTCAACAGCGTATTGCATGTAAGAAATTTTGAAGGAGAAATAGAGTGGAGCAGAACAGTTAAAAAGTGTTTGTAAAACAGTGTTTTATAAGCCCAGACTTCATGTTTCTGGTTGCTTAGGTACTGCACGAGTAATCCTCTTACCCTTCCTCATTCAGGCAGTTAGGACTGAGTTAGTGCAAATATTTCCTCAACTCCATCCCCACTTGGAGTTAATTTAGTTGTGTGGTTCCAGCTCTAATTGTAAATCACTAAGGAATGAGAAAAATTCTAAATTAACCAGAAATAGTTCAAACTACCCCTTAAAGGGCGAGAGGGTTAGGGCAAACTGCTTGTTGTTTTGCTGGTGCAAAACTACATTTCTGAGTTTTGTGAAATCGTATTTTCTATAGGAGGTTTAAAACAGTGATAAAATCATAATTCCTCTACCCAAGCACAGCTCTGTGCATTTGTATATGTTGCCTCCGACATACTGTTTTTCCCCATTTATCTCATCTAAGATATCTCTACTCCTGCCTGCCGTTTTCTGTACTCTTACCCTACTTTATTTTTACCTGTTAGCTTTTACTTTTTCCTGTAAAAATGCTTGTCTGTTTGTTATTGTCTCTTGTCAACTAGACTTCAAGGTGCCAGGGATTTGGTCTGTCTTGTTATTGACATTACCTTAGTACCCAAAGTACCTTGTACATAGGCACTCAATAAATAATTGTTGATTGGATGAATATACACTGGTATATTCAGTGTATATACAGTGTTAACGGAGTTCACATTAAGAGTTTATAAGACTGGTTTAGCAAATCTTCCTTGAGTTTCAGGAAAACTCTGGATTGTGTGAACAATAGACAGTTTGTCCCCTGTTTCCCTGGCTGGAGCGTGGACTAGCCTCATAACTTTGTTGTGCCTGCCACTTTCTAGTCCCCATTTAAAAGTGAAAAATAAAAGGGAGATAAAATGAGCTAGAAGGTTATTCAGTAAGAAGGGAGAGATAATGCAAGTAGCTATAGGAAAATCCCAGAGACCCAAAATAAGTAAACAATGCAACAAGCTAGGCAGTGTTCTTTGTCTAAATTAGAAATCACTGAGAAGAATAGAACATGTCCCTTGGGATCCACCAGGAACTGCCAAGAGGATGGTCACTGAAGTTTTAATATCCCTTGTTAACTATTCTGTATCTCCAGCTTCTGGGCCATCTGTCAGTTGACTTCTACCAGAGGCTCAGCTTTCAGATCAGGATTAAATAATTTTTACCACAATGGGGCAGAGGAGATCTGTTCCTAGGAAGTATTAGGTGTTCTTTTCTTTAAAGTGCAGCATCCAGATATCACACAGATAGAGTCATTATTACTTTTTCAAGAAGCATTTTTAAATGTCTTGTCAGCATTGTTGAGGTTTTTCTAAGAGGATGCATCACATTCTTTGTTTCCTTGACTCATCTAAAGCAGGGTTTATTTCACTAGCCTACAGTGTTTTTCATTCATTTTCATCATCATTTTAATCTACTCACTATCCATATTTATTTAATTCAAGAAAGGCTGAAGCCAGACCATACCCTGTGACATATTCAGACATGTTCTCTTAAGGCCCTCTTCTTACCCCAAACTGAGATCTGTTACTAGACCCTGCAAGTGAGGGCAGATATCACAGGGAGGATGCCATGCTCTACCCAAAGAGTCCCAGGAAAAAGCACAAGTTCTCATTGAAGTTGGCTGTTGCTTTAATTAACCTTACTCCATGATCTCCCCGACATGCCATCTGGAGTCCACCTTGACATCCACAGCTGGAGGCTGAAACCCAAGCAGGCCTGGAGGGTGGGCCCCAGCCATTGGTGTAGGAAAAATTCATTTGGCCAGAGACTGATTCAATGAGTTATGGAGTACAAGTTCTTTTTAAATAATGAGATGCTGCCTTGCTCTTCATTTAATATAAAAGAAAGTAAACTTTATTGATCTTTGAAATGTTATCTTTAAGTTACCTAATAGGAGTAATGAAATGGATTCTTCTCTATTGTATGGTTATTGGGAATGTAACAATTACCCCACAGTCAAACCTCCATACTTTAGAAAACCCACAGAAAGTATGTCAAGCACAGCACATGTGTTTATGTTGGTCAGAGGGTATATGGATGATGAGTGTTTTTCTAATTAAGGTAATTTGAGTATCTTAATACCAGTAAGATAGTAGTATTTCTTTCTGAAACTGTGCTTTTTTTTAAGGTGGTCAAGGAGCTGGTCCTCCTCAAAACCAGATTCAGATGCCCCACGGGCCACCAAATATGATGCAGCCCAGCCTCATGGGAATTCATGGCAACATCAACAACCAGCAGGCTGGTAGTTCTGGGGTTCCTCAGGTGAACCTGGGCAACATGCAAGGCCAGCCCCAGCAGGGCCCACCATCTCAGCTGATGAGCATGCACCAGCAGATTGTGCCCTCCCAAGGCCAGATGGTCCAGCAACAAGGAAGCTTGAACCCTCAAAACCCTATGATCCTTCCAAGGACCCCGCTTATGCCACAGGGCCAGATGATGGTGAACCCTCAGAGCCAAAATCTTGGGCCCTCGCCCCAAAGGATGACCCCACCCAAGCAGATGCTTACCCAGCAGGGCCCACAAATGATGGCGACGCATAACCAGATGATGGGGCCTCAGGGGCAAGTTTTGCTCCAGCAGAACCCAATGATAGAGCAGATCATGACCAATCAGATGCAGGGGAATAAGCAACAGTTTAACACTCAGAACCAATCCAATGTCATGCCGGGACCAGCACAGATAATGAGGGGACCAACTCCAAACATGCAAGGAAACATGGTGCAGTTTACGGGACAGATGTCAGGACAGATGCTGCCCCAGCAAGGGCCTGTGAACAACAGTCCTTCTCAGGTTATGGGGATTCAGGGGCAGGTGTTACGGCCACCAGGGCCCAGCTCACACATGGCCCAGCAGCATGGTGACCCTGCTACTACAGCAAATAATGATGTCAGCTTGTCTCAAATGATGCCTGATGTTAGCATGCAACAAACCAACATGGTCCCCCCCCATGTGCAGGCCATGCAGGGAAACAGTACTTCGGGAAACCACTTCTCAGGCCATGGGATGCCTTTCAATGCGCCTTTCAGTGGAGCACCCAATGGAAATCAGATATCCTGTGGTCAGAATCCAGGCTTCCCAGTCAATAAGGACGTCACGCTAACAAGCCCATTGTTGGTCAACTTACTGCAGAGTGACATCTCCGCAGGCCATTTCGGGGTAAACAATAAGCAAAACAATACCAATGCAAATAAACCGAAGAAGAAGAAACCCCCTCGGAAGAAGAAAAATAGTCAGCAAGATCTAAAGTAGGTTGTGATAGGCTTTGCTCAAATCTTATTCATTTATTTCTATGTGGACTTTTTTGATAGAAAATTTTAAACATATATAAAATTAGAGTAGTATAATGAAATTCCCCTGCTTCAACAAATATCAACTCACAGCCTATCGTGCTTTTATCTGTGCTCTACCCATTACCCTCTTGATTATTTCTTTTTTAATTTTATTTATTTTTAGAGAGAGGGGAAGGGAGGGAAAAAGAGAGCGAGAGAAGCATCAATGTGTGGTTGCCTCTCATGTGGCACCCACTGGGGACCTGGCCTGCAACCCAGGCATGTGCCCTAGACTGGGAATCGAACTGGCAACTCTTTGGTTCCCAGCCTGCGCTCAATCTGCTGAGCTACACCAGCCAGGGCCCTCTTGATTATTTTAAAGCTAATTTATTTTCAATATTTCAGTATGTACTTCTAAAACATAAGGGCAGATATTTTTTTAAGACCATACAATACTATTAGCACATCTAGAAAAACAATCCTTCATATTCTCAGATATCCAGTGTTCAAGTTTCCCTGATTATCTCAAATTTTTATTTATTTATTTTATAATTTGTCCAAATAAGGATTCAAACAGGTTTCATACATTGCAATCGACTAATATATGTCTCTTCGGTCAACCCCCAGTCTCGAGGGTTGTGGCACTCAGAGCCTGAAAAATAGCCAGTACTACCACACTACAACTCCTCAGAGCACTTCGGCCTTATAAAGGCTGTTGGGGAACCAGAGAGGCCCAGTGTGTTTTGGAATTGAAAACTATTTATGGAGATACCCTGCTGTCTCTCAAATAGAAAATGGTTTTTGTACGGGCGCCTTTCCTTTAAAGGTTCTTTATTATCCCTAGAAGCTTGAAACCTCACACTAGGGTGTTTGGACCTTTTAAATCAGTTACCCTTTTGGTAAAGAGTTCGCCAGGTGAGTTCTTTTGCAAGATCACAGCAGGAAGGACAATTTATATTTCATTTTCTAAAGCAAAGTATTAATTTAAGTCATGTTTTTGGCTTTAATAAAATAGTCCCAGAAAGAATACTGATAAAACTGAACTTTCTGCCTTTAATTATTTATTAACAGGAAATAGTGACAAATGAGTGTGAAATGGGCCAATTGAAATAAATTACTAGAACTATGGAATAGGGGAGCTTTAGTTAAACAAGCATAAACATTCAAAATAAAACCAACTACCTTTCTCCCAGCTTCCTTTATAATCTCTTTGGTTGTACTCTTAATATATATCACGCTCACTTGCTGCTTCTTGAATCTCATAAATCAATAATTATATATTAACAACCTGTATTTTCCTGAGTTCAGACTCAATAAGCCTTTTAATTATATAATTTTTCCAATAAATCTAAGTTGAATTCTATACTGCTATCAACCTCTGGGAATAATATTTTTTGTGGTGATATTTATTCTTCCCAGTAGTCTTAAGAGTAAAATTATAAGGTTATTCAGTTGCTGTTGGTATGCATTTTGGCTGTCTTCACCAGCCCTGAGGGAGACTGTTTACTTTTTGGGGGTACAACTATGAAAGGGCATTAGACATTATCACTCCTCAGAAAGGGAGACAGTATGGTTAATGGGAAGAACACCTAATCCCAGCTCTTCCACCAGCTCACTGTGGAACCTTGGGCCTGTCTCTTACACCTCTTTAGGCCTTTGTTTTCTTATCCATAATATGAGGTGGCTAGATTAGACATCCAAGACTTTTTTTTTAGCAGTACAGTTTTTTGAAAGTAAAGAATGCTATAGATCCCTTGTCTGTAATTTGAAGCGAGGGAGAAGTCATGTAAGGAACAGATCCCTACAGGTCCTTGAGTATGCTAAGGGCCTGCTTCAGGTTCTAAATTTCCATGTCCTATGGTATGACTTTTTAAATGGATTAAAGGTAAGGTTTATGAAACTACCCAGAATACAATGAGATAAAATATTGTCTAAAAGTAGGTGACCAAGATCAGGACAAAGGGAACCTAAAGGTAAGAAAAGCAAGGTGCAAATAGTGAAATTACAAATAAAATGAGGATGTGAACACTCTGGTTCTTTGGGAATGTGGGTGTTAGTAGATAACATTTTCCTCATTTCTTTCCCACTAAAAATTATAAGCTATGCCGAGGTAAAAATTAAAGCATTCCGAAGCCAATGGGATGTCTACAAATACTCTGCAACAAAATTAATTAGCTTTGTTCTGGTATTCTCCATCTTTCTTTGTTCTGAATACCATTTTCACCAGCAGCCTACAGCTTCTTGCCAGGTGTTGTAAATTGTGGGAGCCACCACTGTAATATCCACCGAACAGAGGCCATCTGGACTGCTGGTTGAATTTGACACACCAGAGATAGTTTGGTTTCACAGGAACAGTACTTTATAATGTTGGTGTCCAAACTGTGATCAAGTCTTAAAACAGCTAAAAGATGGATGATTACATGAAAATCATTCTGTCAGAAATTTGTAGAATGCACTTTGAGTAAATAGCAGTGCTATCGGATCGAGTAGATTTTAAATTTTAATGAAATTGTCAGATTATTTTTATGCTGAGTGTTAAATATTTTATCAAGACTAGATGAATATAAATAATGGTAGGGATGATCATGCAAACAGATTTTAGTTCTTCAGAAATAGGGGAGAGGTTAAGGTAATTCCGTGTATGAACTGTACAGTTTACTCAAATGTGTACTTTGTTTTTAGCACCTCAGATACTCGCCCAGCCGGTCTAGAGGAGGCTGATCAGCAGCCCTTGCCTGGAGAACAAGGAATTAACTTGGACAGCTCAGGCCCTAAACTGCCAGAATTTTCAAACCGACCACCAGGTGATAAAATGTTAAAGATTATATGCTTGTCATCATTTGTACAGCATTACAAGACTTCTCTTCAAGGAAACTCTAGTAAATTATTTTGTCTCCTAACTACGCTAGCAGTTTAATGTGTCTAGTATTTGGAAAATTTGCTTTGATAGTAAGTAAAAAGTTCAAATATAATTTCTGATGGTATATTGATTCTACTCAAATTAGTTTTTATTTTAAGTCCTCATTAGATCAGACTGAAATGTCAAGTGCCTCTTTATTGTCAATATCAAGGTTCTATTTGGCATCAAAATGGAATAAGATTAAATGAAAAGATGTTTTCGCTCTAATCCTGCTTGCCTGTGTCTTTCCTGCAGCCTTTCCTACTAGGACTTTCTCAAAGCAGAGAACTACCACAGTTTAAAATAAGAAAGACACTTGTGTACCTACCACCTGACTTAATAATTAGGACCAATATTGTTGAATCCCCGTGTTGTACCTCTCCTTCATGATAAAATATTACCCTCTAAATGTTGAAAAATTATGTTGAAAAGGAAAAAAATTCCAAAATTCATTTATTGTAGCCTAGGTATCATAGAACCAAAAGTGATTTGTAACCTTGCTCCCCTGTGAGACGGTTGAAAACACACAAGCCTGTCACACTACAGACACTCGCCTCTAAGTGTGCAAAGGATTATGTTTTGTTTCTTCCTCACGACTTATTCCACCTTCTTTTTGCCATATAAGTGAGAGTGCTGTTATTTTAGGGATAAACTATAATCCACCTTTAATTTATGTGTTTTAAAAGTGAGTCAAAAAGTCCATCATGATGTCAATAATTTGTATTATTTATTACAAATTGTTTGGGCACACCACACTTCCATTCAGTGAATTGCAGCAGCACAATGGAGGCTGGGAGGTCACTAGTCTTTGCCTGTATGTCTAGAAGGCATTATGAACATGAAGGTACCTTCTCTCCTCAGACTCATCTAAATTCTTGTTATATGAATCCCAGGGGTCCTCATACCTGGAGTTATTGCTTTCTTTTTATGGCTTGCAAACTGGAAGCCTGCAGGCTGAATTTGGCCTATAATGTGTTTGAATTGTCATGCAGTATCTTAACACAAACAAAAACCTGAATTGAAATGCCTCTAGACAGAGCATTCGCTCTGCTGTTTGGCTCTGTCCACATGTCTACTTCTGTCTTACATCAGCCTACTTCTCTTCACTACCAGCCTGACCCCTAAAAGCATATGTTTGCATTCCTTGATTAATAAATTTTGTTCTTGATTATGTTATGTGCACTGTGTGTGTCCTGGCTTTTCCTCTCCACCATTCTGTCATGGCAACACCAATCTGTCTTATCATTAGTGTCATTTGGACTGCTGCCTCTCGCTTCTGGAACGTTATAGCAGCCATGCCCTTAACTGTTACTTTTAAGAGGCTCCTGTATTGTCTGTGCTGCTCTTGTTGGCATTTACTGTACTGTCTGGTGGTCTGATCTTAAAAATACAAGGCATTTGTGTCACAGCCCTAACATCAAGGGGCTTCTATAGAAATTATAAGTTTCTTACCATGGGAACCTGAGTTAAACCTGTGGAAATGCCATGTCATTGGCTTTATAAATGTAAAGAAGTTACTTGAGCCTAAAACAAAAAATGATATTTTAAAAAATCTTCAAACTGGATTCTGCACATTGTACTCATTGGCGCCATGGAAATCTTTGGCCAGAAGGTATTAATTCACTCTTGGGCACAGGGTCTGACCCTCTGAATCAGCAGCATTTGGTAGCTGCCTATGAAAATCTTGAGCCAGCTTTTCTTCCAAGTGCCAGAGCCAACCATTCTTTTTCCTGCACCTTCTTAAAACTTTCCAAATGTATTTTTCACGTAACAGTGGAACAAATCTAGTTTGTGAAATTGTATCCCAACTATATGCCCACTTGTTTCCCACTGAGCCATCTTTATTCTTGGAATCGTATAAGGTTTTGGTTCCAAAAGCCAAGTAAAGTCTTCACAAAAGAAAGAACCATTTGAGATGTTGATACTTCTGCTAATGTATAGGGCATTGTCCCTCAGAGTTCTTTTCTCAAAATTATTTTTTATTTCTGAGGGCTCTGCTTCTGACTTATTCTCCAAATGTGGATTCATAGAAAATTAATATCCATAAAAAAAACTCCAGTGCCCTCATTGTATTTTCAGTGTATCAACTTCTGTTAGTTCCATCTATTTATTAAACTAATTTACACTGGAGGGCAGTTTAATTCATTTGGGTTCCCCCAAAGGATTGAATCTGAGGGATCCAGCATGGTGTGCGGAGCCAATGGATTGGAGTAATTTTAAATCCCTCTTTCTTAAGGAATTGAATCCTAGAAAGTCACACTTTACTTCTATTGAAAGAATTAAAAGGCTATCTTCAATACTGGCGTTTTCAACAAAACCAAATCTTTAAAAAAAATAATCTGTGCTAACAGAAAAAGTGAATCCTAATTGCTTTACTTCATTCACAAGTACAGTGAAATATTTATGCCCATATGAGACTCCAGTGCTCTTGATGGAGTTTTTCTCATTTCATCTAAATGTTTGGCTGGTATAAACATGGCCACTTGCAGTACATAGCACAGAGTGTCTGTCTATCAGAGTCTTATAGTATAGTAATGCCTCACTGAGACCCTAAAGACTGAGGAGCTCAAGTTCATGATGCTTTGCTTTTTGCTTCTTTAAGCAGTATGCCCTTTGCTTACGTCAAATAATGAGGGACTACCCCTGCCCCCCGGGAATGGGCATGCCTGAGCTGTTTATGCACAGTCTGTGCCACCTAAATGAGTATTGCTTGGCTATACTCTAAAGGTAGCAAAGCTTTTCTTGCTAAAAATCTAACTTCCCTGATTTTGGGGGCTTGTTTTAGGTTATCCTTCTCAACCAGTTGAACAGAGACCCCTTCCGCAGATGCCTCCTCAGCTCATGCAGCATGTGGCACCCCCACCACAGCCACCACAGCAGCAGCCACAGCCACAACTGCCACCGCCACAGCAGCAGCAGCCACCACCTCCCAGTCAGCCACAATCTCAGCAGCAGCAGCAGCAGCAACAGCAGCAGCAGCAGCAGCAAATGATGATGATGCTCATGATGCAGCAGGACCCCAAATCAGTTAGGCTTCCAGTCTCCCAAAATGTCCATCCCCCAAGAGGCCCCCTGAATCCAGATTCCCAGAGAATGCCCATGCAACAGAGTGGCACCATGCCTGTCATGGTCAGTTTACCAGGACCTGCCTCCGTGCCGCCGTCACCTGATAAACAAAGAATGCCAATGCCTGTGAATACTCCTTTGGGAAGCAATTCAAGGAAAATAGTATATCAGGAAAACCCACAGAATCCTTCCAGCTCACCACTGGGAGATATGTCCTCACTTCCTGAAACAAGTAGCAGTGAAGTACCATCTGTCTCAGGAGGCCCAAATAACATGCCTTCGCATTTAGTAGTTTCCCAGAATCAGTTAATGATGACAGTGCCCAAACCTGGGCCATCTCCTCTTCCAGCAACTCAAGGTGCAACTCCCCAGCAACCCCCCATAAATTCCCTGCCTAGCTCTCATGGCCACCACTTTCCAAATGTGGCTGCTCCAACCCAAACATCTAGGCCTAAAACGCCAAACAGAGCCAGCCCCAGGCCCTATTATCCTCAGACACCCAACAACCGCCCTCCCAGTACAGAACCTTCAGAAATCAGTCTATCGCCAGAAAGACTCAATGCCTCGATAGCAGGACTGTTTCCCCCACAGATTAATATTCCTTTACCTCCTAGGCCAAATTTAAACAGGGGCTTTGATCAACAGGGCCTAAATCCAACAACTTTGAAGGCCATTGGGCAAGCACCTTCAAATCTTACCATGAATAATCCTAATTTTGCTGCCCCACAGACTCACAAATTAGATTCTGTGGTGGTAAATTCTGGAAAGCAGTCTAGTTCTGGAGCAACAAAACGGGCAAGCCCAAGCAACAGTCGCAGGTCTAGTCCTGGGTCCAGTAGGAAAACCACTCCAAGTCCTGGGAGACAAAATTCAAAAGCCCCTAAACTTACTCTGGCCTCTCAAACAAATGCAGCCCTGTTGCAGAACGTGGATTTGCCAAGAAATGTATTGGTCAGTCCTACTCCTTTGGCCAATCCTCCTGTACCTGGGAGCTTTCCTAACAACAATGGGCTGAATCCTCAGAATTCTACCATGCCTGTGGCTGCCGTGGGGGGCGCTCTTGAGGATAACAAGGAGAGCCTGAATGTGCCTCAGGACAGCAATTGCCAGAATTCCCAGGGTAGGAAGGAGCAGGTAAACGTTGAGCTAAAAGCAGTACCTACCCAAGAAGTTAAAATGGTTGTCCCTGAAGATCAATCCAAAAAGGATGGACAACCTTCGGATCCTAACAAACTCCCCAGTGTTGAAGAGAACAAAAATTTGGTGTCTCCTGCTATGAGGGAAGCACCAACGTCATTAAGTCAACTTCTTGACAACTCTGGAGCTCCTAATGTGACCATTAAACCCCCTGGGCTTACAGATGTGGAAGTAACACCTCCAGTAGTTTCTGGGGAGGATCTGAAAAAAGCATCTGTCATTCCCACACTGCAGGATCCGTCTTCTAAAGAACCCTCAAATTCCCTAAATTTACCTCACAATAATGAGCCATGTTCAACTCTTGTGCATCCGGAATTGAGTGAGGTCAATTCTAATGTTGCATCAAGCATCCCTCCAGTAATCTCAAGACCTGTCAGCTCTTCCTCCATTTCCACTCCTTTGCCCCCAAACCAGATAACTGTTTTCGTAACTTCCAATCCCATCACAACTTCAGCTAACACATCAGCAGCTCTGCCAACTCACCTGCAATCTGCGCTAATGTCAACAGTCGTCACGATGCCCAATATGGGTAACAAGGTTATGGTTTCTGAGGGACAGTCAGCTGCTCAGCCTAATGCCCGACCTCAGTTCATTACACCTGTCTTTATCAATTCATCTTCAATAATTCAGGTTATGAAAGGATCGCAGCCAAGCACAGTTCCTGCAGCCCCACTGACAACCAACTCTGGCTTGATGCCTCCCTCCGTTGCAGTCGTTGGCCCTTTACACATACCTCAGAACATAAAATTTTCTTCTGCACCCGTACCGCCTAATACTCCTTCCAGTACTCCTGCTCCAAACATACATGCAAGTCGACCCTTGGTCCTGAACTCACGAGCCACCCCTGTTCAGCTTCCTTCCCCGCCTTGTACAGCTTCTCCAGTTGTCCCTCATCCCCCTGTCCAGCAAGTGAAAGAATTGAATCCAGATGAGGTTAGTCCTCAGGTGAGCACCTCAGCAGATCAAAGCCCTCTGTCTTCTTCACAGTCAACTACAATGGTTTCTCCCCTTTTGACCAATAGTCCAGGCTCCTCTGTCAATCGACGAAGCCCAGTTTCATCTAGTAAGGGCAAAGGAAAAGTGGACAAAATCGGCCAGATTTTGCTGACCAAGGCCTGTAAGAAAGTTACAGGTTCTCTTGAAAAAGGGGAAGAGCAATATGGTGCAGAAGGAGAGACTGAAGGCCACGGGCTAGAGACCACAGCTCCGGGGCTTGTGGGAGCAGAGCAGTTACCCACAGAGCTGGACAATAAAACCCCAACGCCCCCAGCACCCACTCTGCTAAAAATGACCTCTAGCCCTGTGGGCTCGGGCTCCACCTCAGCAGGACCCAGCTTACCTGGCAGTACTCTCCCCACCAGTGTACGCTCAATTGTAACCACTCTGGTACCCTCTGAGCTCATCTCTGCGGCGCCGACCACAAAAAACAATCATGTTGGCATAGCATCTGAGCCACTTGCGGGTGGCCTAGTGGAGGAGAAGGTGGGATCCCATCCAGAGCTTCTACCCAGCGTAGGTATGTACTCATGCCTGGCATCATCTCCTCCTGTCCATTTTTTGATGGCCTATCCCATGAAAGAAAGCATGACTCATTTTCTAGTTGCAGGAAGAAGAATGGGCTAAATAGTAATAGTGGTGTTTCATTTATTAGAAGTGCATTGGGAAAATATACTTTTAAAATCCCACGTTAAGCTTACATTGATTAACATGGTCCTGAAATAATGACATACATTTCATTTTTATAGTTTTTTCATTTTACAAGGAAGCCTTTTTATATACATCATCTTCATATCAAGCTATGTTAGGTAGCCCTAATCCTGTTCTATGGATGAGTAGATTGAAGCACAGAGGAGTTGGATATTTGTTCAAAGTGTATAGAGCAGAACCTCCGGTTTGACATTGTGCCTTAAATGTGAACAACTTCTGCAGGCTGTCCTTACCACGATAAAGACTTGCTCTCAACAACTTCAGAACAGGATTCTAATGTACCCTTCCTCACTGCACTCTGTCCCAGAGACTGTTCTCTCCTGAGTGGCTGCTCCAGAGGAGAATTTTCCAGGAAATTAGGTTTCATGATAATAGACATGGGAGGACCAAAGTGTTTGAGAGACAGATAGGCTTGGGTTGGTATCCCAACACCAGCATTTATCAGCTGTGTGGGCTTACACAAGTTCCTTGACCACTCCAAACTTCAGTTTCCTGCTTTGTAATATGGGAACAACAGTTGTGAGAATTCAATGAGATAATGCATATAACATGGTTAACACAAGACTAGAGTATAATAATCATTTAGTAAATGGTAAAAACAGAATTATTGCCAGTTTATTTTTGACGCAGTCTCTTTGTAAATTAGACCGTTCCATTTATGTATATCTAGTTCAGATTATTTCCAGTGTTAAGGTGGCCTAATGATGGACGCGTAGGTGTCCTTACACTGCCCCTTCTTCCCTTCGTACTCTTCCCCCTCACCCATGCAGATGTATTCCTCCTTCTGTGAATTTTAAGTGGTTCAAAAGCTCTGTTTCCCTAGAGTGGAATCAGTCACACTCTCCCAAGCCTAGGAAGGACCATTGCTGTGTCCTAGGCCAGCTAAGAGCACCTATCTTATTCATGTAGCCAAAATACTTCAAGTACCTACTCCTGAGTGGTAAGCACCCAGGAGAAGGGACAGAAAGAACACATGCTTCAGGGTAAGATCAGAGTTCAAATTTAGCTTCACTGGTTATCAATCACAGTTGGATAAATTCCTTAACCTCTTGAAAGCCCATATGCTTCACCTGTAAAATGGAGATTGTAACTCTTACCTCCCAGAATTTATACAAAGATAACAATGAGCCTAGCCTAAAGGGGCCAGCACACTGCCTCATAGAGCTCTGGAAAGGTTAATTCCCCTTCTCTCTGCCTCTTGCTTCAAAGCTCGAGATACAGGGAGGGTTAAAGACCTTTAAGGAGTTCAGGGCCCATGTAGGAGACAGTGACTTCACAGGGCTAGGTGCTATAGGGTTCTGGTTCTAGTTCTGTTGAGGTAGGTGAGCCCTAAGAACTAAAAAGCAACCTGGTATGAGTTAAATATAGTCTCTACTCTTAAGCGTTTCTATTCTGAAGTTTCCTTTCAGGGAACTTTTCCCTCTGATACCAAGAGAATAATGATGTGATTAGAAAATATTTATATCTGAATCATATATAATCCTAGAGAAATGTGTGAGCCTTAGGAAGATGAACCAGCACTTGGAAAAATTCTCAATTTTAGTTGATTTTTCAAGGAACTGCTGTGCTTTTACCTTGAAAACATAAGAAAGCAGTACTGGAGTTAAAAGTAAAACTTAACTCCAATTAAGGGTGGTTTTGAGCTTTATCAGATAAGCATTCAAAATAAATTCTTAATACAAATGCATTATTGACTTTTACCAAGTTGGGAGAGAGATCTACAAAATTCATAACTTCTACAAGAGGGTAAAACTTACTGTTGCCGTTCATCTGGGCTCTCAGACTGAAGTGTCAGGTTGGGAGGACATATCTTTGAGTGACTGTGGCATATCTAGGCCCTTAATCTTTACCGTATGACCTAAGAAGTTTCCATTCTAGAGTATTTGTGTGTTCTAATCCTTTCCTCTTTAAGGGCCTAAGTTCTTTTTTTTTTGTTTAAGTTTTTATTTGTTTTTAGAGAGAGGGAAGGGAGGGAGAAAGAGAGGGAGAGAAACATCAATGTGTGGTTGCTTCTCACACGCCTCTTACTCGAGACCTGGCCCGCAACCCAGACATGTGCCTTGACTGGGAATCGAACCAGCATCCCTTTGGTTCTCAGGCTGTCACTCAATCCACTGAGCCACACCCACCAGGGCTAAGGGCCTAAGTTCTCTCTGTCCTTCAAAGCCTAATTCTTATATTTCTCCTTTTAATGTACCTTCAGATTGCTCAGTCTAGAATAGATCTCCCATATTTTGGACTCCTGCAGCACTTTATAATTTTATGAATCTTCATATAACATCACAGTGCACTCCAGTGTACCACATGTGTATATGTTAATTACCGTTAATACTAGATTGAGTTCCTGATCAGCAGAAAGGGTATAATTTGTTCTCTGAGGGTGCTTTGCACAGTGCCTTAGTAAATTCTTATACCTGTTAGGTAAGTAAATGACATATCAATTTGATTTATTAAGTATGAATTGAATATCTGCTTTCTGCGCATCACTCTTGCCAGGTGCTGTAGGAAAGTACAAAATTATGTGATTCATTTCAGGTCTCAAGGAGTGTAGTCTTTAGAGGGATGAGACAGAATTTTTTAAATGGTAGGGTGAATGGTGTAATTAATTGTTCCTGTGCAAGTGGTTTGGGTTGCCTACTTAGGAATGCTTTGGGTTTTTGAGAGACTGAATAGAACATGATCCCAAGAAGCAAAAATTATGCATACTATTGTCATGGACACCTTCTTCCTTGATCCTTATACACACAAAAAGGAAAAACAAATATCCCTAATGGTAATCTTTACTACTGAGTGTTAATTTTTTAAGTTAAGATTTGAAATGTATTTTCAAAGCCAACCTCAAGTACTGCCCTCTAAGAGTATGTGTATTTCAGCAGTTACTTAGCCCTTGATTCAGTCAATGCTTTCTCTTTGGTCTAGAAAGGAAAATAAAAGACCTGTATTTTTTTTTCTTACCTTAGCCCCTTCACAGAGTTTAGTCCCAAAGGAAACTCCAACCACAGCACTGCAGGGGTCTGTTGCCAGACCAGGTAAGGCACATTTTGGAAAAAGTCTCGGAGTGGAATGGGTTACGTGTAGAGGAGCTGTTGCTGCTCTCAGTGTGCCAGGAGGTGGCTCACGCTTCTTAGCAGTTTGCTTCTAACAGACTTTGAGTGGCAGAGCTTGTGCCGTACTATTTAAGGTTATTTTCTCCCCGAGCAGCTTACTCTCTTACGCATCCCTGGTGTCAGCCAGGGAACTCAAGAAGAGCATCTCAGTGCCCATTGTCTGTCTGCCACCCCACCATTGGTGGTTTCCATTGCAGAGTTTGCCCTGTTCCATAACCCTGACACTCATAGCTGGCAGCTGACGGACTGGAATATGGTAACTCACTGGGGCGACAAGCATTACTGCACATGGTAATTGCATTATCATGACAGGAGCAGAGGCTTGTTTCAAGAACCTCTGCTACAGTGAGGTAGCCATTCCTCCAGAGAGACAGTCATTTCAGTCGTCTCTGGATGGCATTAAGTTTCTTCCCATGACCAAGACACTGTAAATAGCACTAGGGACGGTGTTTCTGAAAGGTGAAGTCCAATCTGACAAATAATAGCTGAGGGATGCTAGGTCAGCTCTGGATGCATGAGGATCTTGATGGCAATAACAGCACTGCCAAAGCAGATAAATACCATAGGTATGTTACAGTTTAGTCTTGCCTGGGTCATTGTCACTGTAGGTCATTAGAGGGGTACCAGGAAAAAAAGATAAAGTATGACTGCTTTCCACAAGGAGGTTAGAATCTCCTTTACAGTACAATTCATACACCTGACAAAATTTGTAGACAAAAAACACACCCATGTTTAATTTTGTAAGTCTAAGCCAGTAAAAGTAAGGGATAACTTGTGATTATGCTTTTTTAAAAGATTTTATGTATTTATTTTTAGAGAGAAGGGAAGGGAGGTAGAAAGAGAGGGAAACATCAGTGTGAGAAAGAAACATCAATTGGTTGCCTCTCGTACATGCCATGACCAGGGACTGAACCAGCAACCCAGACGTGTGCCCCGACCGGGAATTGAACCAGCAACCTTTCACTTTGCGGGTTGATGCCCAACCAGCTGAGCCACACCAGTCAGAGCTGTGTTTATGTTTTAAACCTGCTTCAGGGTGCTCTGTCCTGTGTGATGGATGGGACTTTATACTCCACACTCTTTGGGTAAAGTCAGGCCTCTGAAAAAATGAATGAGCAAGAACATTTCAGCCACCCAGACTTCCTTAGCTACGAACTAGCCACGTGATACCTGACATTGGTGAAAATGGAATGAATTATTGAGAGAAGTGGGTAGATGGTAAACCTTATTTTTAGTGAGAAAAGGAGCAACTAGAAAATGAGTCAGTCCCAACTTTTTACTCCAGAAAATGGGCTTTACCATATATGTCCTCAGAAAAACTGGCCCAAGAATCCTGTTCCTTTTAAAAGTTTGACTTAAGTGAATTTCCTTCAAGTACTCCCAAAGCCACTAATTGCCTCCACCAAACCCCTTTGGTCCAGACTTACCCAAATGAACTATGACAGAGTTAAAGGTCTCAAAAGCATTGAATTTAGTTCCAAAACAGCAAGCTAATCAATATTTTTTTGAAATCACTCTTTTGATGAGCCATTTTCATTTTTTAGTACATACTACCTAAGTTTC
Organism: Macrotus californicus; assembly: GCA_007922815.1. Taxonomy (NCBI): domain Eukaryota; kingdom Metazoa; phylum Chordata; class Mammalia; order Chiroptera; family Phyllostomidae; genus Macrotus; species Macrotus californicus. The sequence continues at coordinate 3,001 of VMDR010012347.1, read as the reverse complement.
TTTGCTCCAGCAGAACCAACACAGCAGCAGAGACTCAATGAGTTGGTGTCTGTTTCTTGGGTAGGGGTTTTCAGGCGGTCTGGATGAGCTAAGTAGAAAATGAGAAGCAAGGATTCTGTTCTGCCAGCATTTGCAGTAAAGGCAGGATAGTCCAGCCTCCTCGCATGAAGGCTGCATCATCACGAGCATCATAGCAACAATAATAATAGTGAATTCTGAAGTATTACTAAGTACCAGGTACTGCACTAAATTTCTTATATGTGACATTTTGTTTAATCTTTAAAGTGGGTAAAGTGTTTATCACATGAGGCATTCAGCACAGAGATGTCAAATACTTTGTTCAAGGTTGCATGGCTAATAAGCAATGAGGTCAAAATTTTAACCTAGGTACCTAGCTTAATTGCCTTCAAGAGGTTACCATGTAACCAGTAGGGTATGTTAGACATGTACACTGAGACTGAGGTGCTGAATTCCCTAAAAGCAGGGACAGGGACAGGTACAAGGCTGTGGGAGATCAGGAGAGATCACTGCCACATGGTGTATCAGGGAAGTCTATTAGAAAAGATGAAACTACCTAAAGGCGTATAATGGAGGAAGATGTTTTTCTGTTGGTAAACCATAGAATGCTTATTTAAGCAAAACCCTGATAGACAAATTACTGAGATTTTCCTTTCTTGGAGGGCATTGCTGGGAGGTTGAGGAATAGGGACGCAATGAGGTCTATGGGCCATATCTCAGAGCAAGGCAGTCTGCCGTCTAAAATTCTGTGAGAAAGACCTTCGAAGGACAATACATTCTTAATAGATGTTTAAGGCATATTGGAAGATTACTGTCTTTAAAAAAAGTGTCAGGAGGGTGGGGAAATATTTTAAGAATGAAAATAATCGCTTCTATATGAGAGGAAAAGGCTTATTTTACTAACCTAGTTATACCCGGGTGAAATATGAACCAGGCAATGTGAATTTAGTTCTGTTGATCCAAACAGGATTATTTCAGAGTGTGGAGTAGAAATAAAAATAGACCAAGTAAGCGTCTTATGCCCCAGACAATCTAGTTGTGTCTGTGCCAGCTCTGTCTCAATACCTTGTAGAGGGAGGATACTGCTGGGCACAGAGATACGTTAGCCTAAATAGGGCATTCAGAATCTCATAAACACCTAGCTTCTCCCTATGGACATGTGCACCAGACACTTCCACATCTCATTTCTGTCCTTTGTGTTTTTTACAGAACTCGAGGCAAATGCTGCCATAGTCTCTGGACAAAGGTAAGATGATCATTTCTGCAGACTTAGCATGAACATGGCATAAACCTCTTTGAAGGGTATCTGCTTCCTCAGCCTTTAAACCTCTTCTAAAGTAGGGAGCTTTCATGAGTCCTAACCTTTCAGAGATGACATTTTTCTTAATAAAACCTGGTGGCTGAATTTTTACCTTTCATGATTGTTTTGAAAACTAAATGAGATAACATATCCAGCACTTAGCATAGTGAATAAATAATAAATGTTCAATATATAGGAGTTTTCGCGATCATTGTCATTAATAGTCCTTGCAACACCTTCTGAAGTATAGCTGTTTGATTCTCAAGGAGGAAGAGAAGAAAAGCCAGGCACGGTCTGACGCCTCAACCCCATGCTTTTTCTGTTGTTATTCTATGCTGTCCCACAATAACCTACCAAATGTGGCGTCAACCTCATGGGAGAGGAGAGTCCAAGAGTTACTCCTTTTTAATGTAGGAATGCACTAGATAACATTTTAAAGAATTTCTCATACATGTACATCAGCCTAGTTTGTAAAACATTCACAATCATTCTCTCATTTAATCCTCATATCTACCCTGTGAAGTGGTAATAATAGCATTTATTTGAATGCTGTTCCATGCCATGCATTGGGCTACAAGCCCCATAGATGTATTGATATTATCTCATTTAATTTTCACAATATCTATTAGGAAAGTAAATTCTCTCTTACAGATAAGGAACATACAGATCAGAGAGGTTAGCTAAAATACCGAAGATAACAGATTTAGTAAATGGTCAGGCTGAGCTTCAAACCCAGGCCTTCTGACCCCAGAGCCCTCACACTTCACTAATATTTTACAGAGAACAAGATAGAGATTTGTAAATCAAGAATATGAAGCTTAGAGAGAATTACATATCATGGCCAATAAATTCATACTAAGAATTGACCCCTGTTATTCTGGCTCTAAATTCATTGCCATTTCTACTAAACTGCTTTGCCTGCTTAAGTGTTTTTGTTTTGGTTTGGTTTGGTTTTTGTATTGGGCTAATAATTGAATTTATTCGCATTTTTCAAGCATTTACAAATTATGTGGCTAGAGAAAGCACATAATGACCAAGAGTACCCTGTGGGTATTTGTTTCTAGAGCTACCTGAACATTGACCATATAAACACCAGGACAGTATTGCTGTGGCAGTTGTTTTGCCAGGAGAAGGAGGCCTTTCCACTAGGGATCTTTCTTCCTCAGAGGCTTTGGCCATTTTCTAGGCTCCCAGCCAGAAACCTGCCCTCACCACTTCTAACAGGATGTGTAAATCTCCCTGACTTGTAATTCCACCCCAGCTTCAGCTACACTTCTCCTTGACTTACCTTGACTTCTGGGGCAGTTATTACATATAAAACTAAGGTAGTGAACAGTGTGGCTAAATTCCCAGCCATAATGCCACTAGCAAAGGGTCCTCTGGCGGGAGTGGAGGGGCAGGGGTAATTGATAGATTATAGTTCATAGTTCATGACCTTAATGGGCTCACAATCTAGTAAAAGGCACAAGACATTAAAATAAAACATGCTGACAGTCTGATGCCAGATACAGACTGTGAATCCAAAACACAGAACAGACAATCCAACCCAGGGAGAGAGGTCTTGGGAGACTTCCCAGAAGAGACATCCCTTTCACCAGTTTTTTGTAGTTTTGTTACATTATTTTTGTTTCAGTTCTGTACTTTACAAGTAAATTTAATCAGCTTCTTTTTTCTAATGATTTT